>ML418515.1:97543-113370 GCA_005239525.1 Nicotiana knightiana | reverse complement strand
ATACAAGGTAATAAGGAAAATATTACACATTCCTAATTAAACTCTAATTCTTTCCTTATCACGATCATTATAATATAAAATGCTGTTATTTTCTAGTAGCAGTTCAATGGCTTATGATAATAGCATACTAATGGTAACTTAAGAACTATTTATCCTCTTGTTTGGTTGTGGTTAACTCCCATATAAAATGGAAATTATAGACATTTCCAGTTGCAAGTCCTATTAGCCTGAATCACTGATTTTTCTATTAGCCTCTCTTCTGTTCTGTTTAGTAAATAAGATTTTATTAGAAAAGCATCATGAGGAGGAACTGAACTTTACATAATTTCAAAATACACTAGTCAAAACTCAAAAGTGGTCGCAACAGTCAACCCTAAACATAGTCAGTCGCATGATACAATCTCATTGCCTTACTCTGCTTTTTCATTATTATTTTCCTTGAGCATCTTTTTTCACTTTTTACACTCCTTATAGGTGCCTCAGTTACCTTTATTTTTTTGTACTAGTTTCTTTTGTTCAAGTCCTCTAAGGTTCTCCCCTTGTACTATAATACATGACAGTCTGCTTTGTGCAACAATGATGTTTACTGGGATCATTGTTTCTTTGATAATGCCTGTGAATTGACGAGCGCTACCAGTATGATAAACTTTTATGTTTATTTGATGACCGTTGTTGCCTTACTACACACTATGCAAATTTTCACCCTACCCCCGGTACCCCACAATAAATAAAAGAAAAGAAAAGCCGCAAGACAAATGTATTCAATCAGGCAATCCATATGCATAGATAGATAATGACTTATACAGTACAGGCATATCCTTAAGTTTGAGATCTAGAAATTTGAATCTTAAGCCATGGGATAGGTCAATAATACACCTAAAATATCATATGATACACATAATGATTGAGTGGTATAGCTTGATAGAATCACCATTGCACACCCACCCCCTTCTCCCCTCCCCCCTCTCTCATTGTGTGTTTAGACATACACACACACACACATTACATAAAATTTAGTCAATTTTCTATTTTTGGTCGTTGATTTAGCTGAGTGCCCCGGTATAGAACGGAGATTTGTGTAGTTGAGAGTATAGCTGCTGCTTGGAAAAAAAGGAGTATAACTGCTGCTGAGTTGTTGGGTGATGTTAATGGCAGTGCGGCTACTTTATCGAGCCTTCCTTAGAGGGTAACGAGGTCATTATTATCTGACTCCAATGAATACCTCGAAATTTTGAGGAATTCCTCAGGATTCTTCGATGTTGGTTAACTGTTATATCTTTGTCTCGACTACATCGTAGGTAAATAAGAAGGATTAGTTTGTCTCTTCTGTGTATGTCTTTTTTGCGTTGTAAGCTTGACTTTTTCATATTAGTAAAAAGCAGCCCAAGATACTGTGTAGTTTTGGCGGGCAACTTGTCAGGACATGTATCTGTTGTAAAAGTATAATCATGTAGTTGTTGATCATTTGTGTTCCTTATAGTTCTCATTAAGTAATGGATCGCCTCCTCGTTCTGCACTTTTCTTGCGTGGCCTGCACTCTATTTATGAAGAAGTGTACAATAGACATAGATAGAGTACTTACTAACTCTGTAAATTGTTGTCGATATGCAGCATTGGCCTTTCTTCTATACGCCTGGAGGACTGTCTTGTGGGAACTCTCTAATTGGAAAAAAGCTGTGGGTGCTATCTTCCGATTTCTTGGTTACATCCCGAAACTTGCATTGTCCTTTATATACTACTTCATAGGGGATCAGATCACAGCTGTAATTAGATTTATTGAATCAACAATTTACTCCATTCGAGCTTTCTACTCTGGTGTAGTTGCATATGCACCACTTCAAGAGCTGACAACAATCATAATTTTGGCATCTTGTGTACTCGCCATTGCTGAAGCTGCAGTTCCAGATTCTGTGAACAGCCAACCATACCTTCTTACAGCAGCTGGAATAATGGGATTCGCTGCTGTGAGAGGTTATATCTCGGAGCTGTTCTTTTGGTTTCTACTTGTGGGCTTGTTTGTCTTTGCTCGATTTATCAGAAAAAGAGACTATGTGTCTTCCGCATTGCCTGCTGCAGCTGTATTAGCTGCTGTCGGAGAGCCTTGGATTAGAATGGTAGTAATGGTTTCTTATGCTGCTTTGGCCGTTATGCAACATTCTAAGACGCCTTTGAATAAAAGTGAAGGTGAAACTACCGGTGCAGTTAGGAAGGTCCCGTTTCCTCTGATATGTGCTGCATTGGCCATTGGTGTTCGACTTGCTGCAAAATGGGCTGGTTATCGGCATTTGACTTGGATGATTGTTTGATATGCAACAAGAGGATAGTTAGTTGTTAGTTTCTACAGTGACAACATGTTTTCTCACTTGGCAAAATTGTTGCTTGTTTCTCTTTTTTGCCTGTCCAGTTCTTTTTGTACAACTTATCTTTTACAGAGCTTATTTTTCTTTCAAATTTCTGAATGCACTGGAGTTGTGGTCTTTAAGCCAAGGGTCTACCGGAAACTGCCTCTATATTTTCTCAGGGTAGGGGTAAATACTGTTTACAAATTACTCTCTCCAGATTCCACATGTGGGATTTCACTGGGTTTTTTGTTGTTGTAGTAGTACTGGAGTTGTGGTCTTTATTGGTTCTTTGTCTTGATTGGTTTCCTGTGAGAGATTATTGAACTACGACTATAAGCGGCAGACAGGCGCAATCAACAGAAATTTTGAACAATAAGGAGAAAAAATTACCTCACTTGTATAAAATATATATGCTCTACAATAAGGGAGAGGCAAGACACTGAAATGATATTGGCTATTTTAGATTTGTGCGTGATTAGTGTGGTAAAAAAACGTAAAATTGTGAATTTAATTAATGTGCTAGATTGTCTTTATTGATTGACGATAAAAGCTTTCCAGGGGAAAAGGATCAAATTTGTCATTGCAGCAGTATTTGCGACAATCAATGCATGTGGTCTTTTTCGTGGACGTAAAATGGTAACTAAGAAAGTGATAACGATGAACATCTAGCATTAACCATTGATTTTTGGGAGTGTCGTGAGAGTGAGAAGCGGAGGTTAAATAATAATCATCTTCAAAGTGACCATTTTTATTTAAAAACTGACTAAATCGATCGAATCGTATTGTACTAATCTGATTTTTAGGTTTTTCTAATAAAATTGTAGTTTTTTTTTTTATAAATCTCCAATCGTGCCGATAATTAGGATATGTTTCTATTTTATGGAGATAAAGTGATAAACCAAAAAAATACTGTACCGAATAAATTTACATATGAAAAATATATTTATATATTAAGTTTAAAAATAACAAAGTATTAAATTTTTCCTTGGATCTTGGAATTACGAAAATGATTACAAGCCAACAAATAATTAAGACCAAAATCCTAATTCTCAACCCTATTATGCTACTCCTACTGAAACTTAATTACTTCCAGCATATTCACTAGCAAGACACAAAGTATTCTAACGATTATGAGTAGCAAACTATAATGTATTGAATATGTTTCCTTTCGTATGATTTCTATTTATCTTTTTGAATATTTAATTCTATATAATTTATTCTTGAGTTCCAACTAGGTTAATATCTTTCTACTTGTGTGGTTTATCTTTCTTTGTCTTTGCGTAGTTTCTTTTACGCATCGGTAGAGTAGTTGATGGATCTATACTCTGGCCATCTTTCATGTTTTCATAATTCATGAGGCTTTTGCATCTGTACCCACTTTTTTGTGCCACGTTTTAACTTATACCCGCTTTGTAAAAAAAATTGCATCCGTACCCGCTTTTGCGCATAACTTCAGCATGCGGGGCTGAAGTAGCAAAGGCAATCACGCAAAAATTCAGCATTCTAGTAGACAGGCCTGAAGTAGCTTGCGAACTTCAAATCTAGAGCTGAAGTTGTTGTCTTGTAACTGGGGAACTTCAGCATACGGGGTTGAAGTTCTCCAGTTATAAAAATAAAAACTTCAGCATACGGGGCTGAAGTTCCCCCAGTTACACTGGGTAACTTCAGCTCTAGAGCTAAAGTTGGGGTTGAACTTCCCCAGTTATAAAGACAAAACTTCAGTAGACTGGACTGAAGTTCCCCAGTTTACAAAGACAAAGAGCTGAAGTTCTTTAGAGTTGAAGTTTTGTTTTTGTAACTGTCTTTATAACTTGGGAACTTCAGCTCTAAAGCTGAAGTTTGTAATTGGGAAACTTCTATGTCTTTGTAACTGGGGAACTTCATCCCCGTATGCTGAAGTTTTGTCTTTATAACTGGCGAACTTCAGCTTAATTGGTGAACTTCAGCTGAGCGATGGAAAGGGAGCTGAAGTTATTTAAAAAGTGGGTACAAGTTAAAAGTTTTTTAAAAAGCGGGTGTAAGTTAAATGGGGGCGATCAAATAGGGTGCTCCGCTCAATTTTTACATAATTCACCACCATTTAAACAATAAAATTGTCTAGAGAGTTTTGTTAAGTCCTATAAAAGTATGTATGTTATTGCATTCTACTTTTACTAGTGACCTTTATATGACATTTTAAAAAATACCGACAATTAACCGAACCATACCGATAGCGAAGAGAAACCGACATGATTAGGACGGCTTCAAAAAGTTTAATTTTAGTTATACGTAATAGAATAACCGAAAAATTGGTATGATACAAATTGCCAAATCGAAGCATTGACACCCCTACTTAAATAGTGATCGATTTAGAAGAATGAAACATGGCAGCAGAGAGAAATCGTGGTCAAATTTGAACAATTTTAGGAAGTTCAGGATGTTTTCCATGGAAAATGATTGGTCTTATCACTCATTTTCCTTTGTTTGGTTGGCGCGTGAAAATTTTTTTCGAAAAATATTTTTTAGTGTTTGGTTAGAGAGTAGAAAATATTTTCGTATGCTACTCTCCTCACCCTTCCCCAAGTTCCCATGTTTCCTTGCTCCCCCCCCCCCCCCCCCCCCCCCCCCCCCCCTCCAATTCCCCTCAAATACCCAACATTTTTCATGACTCTATGTTCTTCAACAATTTAATTATTCTTCTAAAAATTCATATAAATCCAAAGGAACCAATGTGATGCTTTACTTTTTTACGCAAAACGTTGAAATTTATGCTCTATAGCTATAAAGAAAATACTCTTTTTAGGTTGAAAAAGAAAGTACTCGTTCTACAACATGAAAATAAAGTAATCATTTTATTGAAATAAAAGAAAATACCTTTTCTACATCATAAAAAGAAAATACTCATTTTGTTGAAATGAAAGAAAATATTTTCTCTACATCACGGAAAGAAAGTAATTTTTTGTTAAAATGAAAAAAAAATACTTATTTATATAATAAAAAGAAAATACTCATTTATTGAAATAAAAAAAACTATCTATAACATGAAAGAATTTACTATTAATAACATTTTTATTTAGGCTGAGGTGGGGCAGGGGTATGTTGGGTAGGTGGGGGTGTGAGGGTGGGTTGGTGGGTATGGAAAATAGGGTGGGAAAATTGAAAAAAAGTTTTGGAAAATATTTTCCCTTCTCTCGATAGGGAAAATATTTTCCTCCAATTGGAAGGAAATGAGTTCATGAGAAAAATATTTCAAAAACATTTAAGTCAACCAAACATGGGAAAATTAGAAAATATTTTTCGAAAAATATTTTCCTTCATACCAAACACAACCTCACTACTAAAAAACTGGCAAAATTCGTCCACAGAATACTGACCGAAATCGGTCGGAAAATAAGTAAATTGATCGTAAAAGTCAAAGAAAATATTTCTCACAACAAATTTAGTGATCCCACAATAAATATATAGATACTCCGACCGATTTCAGTCAGAAATTGGTCAATATTTGACCAAGAGCTGGTCATACTTGCATATTATCTACAAAAATAATTTTTAATTAAAATTTTTTAAATATACCGACCTATTACGGTCGGTATATTTGAAATAATTCTTTCGCCCAAGACAATTTTTTTTAAGATAACAATAACAATATATATATATATATATATATATATATATATATATATATATATATATATATATATATAAATTTACCAACCGAAATAAGTTTTAATTAAATTTTTTCGACTTAGTTCGGTCAGAAATATAATTTTAAAATAATACAAATATGAATTTTGCCACAGAATGAGCGAGGCGAGCGATCACCCCTTTCAAACAAAGAAGCGCAAAGGATATTGTTGCATGTTGTCGGTGGTCCTAATAAGGAGATAACATACAACCTTCTAGAGAGATCATTTGGGCGCTACAGGGCTGGATTGCAAGGTACAGGGACTTCCACCCAAAGCGAGACAATTGATAGGTCGATTATCTCGTCTATGGAGAAGAAGATCGCAAAGCTGACAACAGAGCTTGAAGAGACAAAGGCTAAAGAACAAAAAAGAGATAAACAATTTGATACCCTTTTAGTTCAACTAGAAAAGAGGGACCAACAATTTCATATCCTTCAAGGTCAGCTAGCCAATCTTCTTGCTAGTGGTGCTTTCCCGATTCCCTGTCTCGTGAGTCTTCCCCAGATGCAAATCTTTCTCATCGTGATCTTCGAACCATGCCGACGATGAAGCTTCTAGTAGTGAAGATGGAGATGATGCAATACAAAAAATTCATTGAATGGTGTGTATTGCTAAACAAAGTCGATCGAAAATGTCTTTTTAATTTTTTTCAGTATACCGACCGATTTCGTCGGTTTATTGCAATTTATAAATAATTATAAAATAATATATTTAAATTCCGACCGATGTCGCAATTTGAAAGAAAAATAATTAATACCGACCGATTTCGGTCAGTATATTTATCTCTATTGTCAATCAACGTTGAAATAACCGACCGTTTTCGGTCGAAAAATTTCGACCGATTTCGATCGCAACGCCTTAGTGACCATTATTTTTCCAACTAATCAAAAGCGGTAGGAAATCAATCGCTTTTCCTCAAATTTCGACCGATATTGATTGATTTTTTTGGACAAAATTAGACAATTTTCTAGTAGTGCCTCGAGGACAAATATAAATCATTTCTCTCAATTCAAGGAAAAGTTTGTCTCTTTTCACTTATAAATGAAGGTTTGCGTATTGCAAAATTAGTGAATAAGCACAAATATAATCCACTTTTATAACGTAAAGGATACGTCTAACCTCAAATATTAACGAATGATAAATTTGAACCTTTTTAATTCTTAGTTTAAACACCAATTCTAAGATTATATTTGTATCATCATTTTTTCACATTTTATAAATCTAATACCAGGTCTAACTAGTACAGGTATTATAGGATCCCACAAAGTTAAAAATCTGTTTTTGGAAAATATAACAAATACAACCTAAAATTTCAATATTTAGAGTAGATAACAGGGCAAAATATCAAATTGATTGGTCGACTGAAATTAATTGCATTATATATATATATATAATCTTATCAACTATTATTTTTTGGAGCAGCTGAAAATATATATTTCTCTAGATAATCTATATCTATATTATATCCATATTATTATAAAAGCATGAATAATTTATGCTAAATATTGAACGACTAAAATATCCTCAAAATATTGATCGACTTTTATGCCCTTACATATTTGTATAATTTAAGAATCCAGTTGTAAATTATCCAATGTACATTGGACTCCAAATTCCCTCCGTATGATGTCGTGACGACATCTAGTCTCAAAAACTAGGTAAGTGTAACACATGCGAAAAAATTTAAATAATAAATGAAACTCTCAAACTCAACAACTATATATGAAACAATACTTCAACTCAGCATATACAAATTCCGAGACCCGATGAAAATACAAATCACAATATCTAAGCGTGAATACTGGATAATCTTATACATCATGTCTATAAATATATAGAAAGGATAATGAAATAAGAGATCTAGAGAGAGAGGGACTCCGAGGCCTGCAGACGCCGGCACGTATACCTTAAAATCTCAGCGGTAGAATCCAACTAATGTTTGGGCTGGTAAGAAGTGCCTGGATTGACAAAATGATGTGTAGAAGAGTAGCATGAGCATACCACAATTTTACCATGTAAGTGTCAAGCCTAACATCGGTAGAGTATTGACGATGTCAGGTCAGGGCCCTACTGAAAATAATAAAAGACTGGACAATGTAGGCAGTGTAATAAGGACAGTAATAAAATTGAAATAACGAATAATACAAAAAGATTACCTACACAGAACTAAGTAAATAATGCGCACGGAGAAAGGCAATTAGTCACAATCTTTCCTTATATCACTACGAGAGCCTTTACATTCATTTTTGAAAATCATTTTTGTCACGCCCCCTTTATCTCGCAAAATCGGGTTTCGATATTGACAAATCCTTTGAGAAGGGAAGAAATTAGTTATTGAGAGAGTCGCCACCTAACGGATTAAGTTGCTTTAGGGCACCTATTGCAAATGACTCGGGTTTTACTAGTTGCATCACCAAAGATCAGGTAAGAGCTCAAATTACCTCGAGGAGGCGTGTTAGGCACTCCTCGAGGTCCACAATAGTAATGACCCGGTCGGTCATTTTGAGAGTTAGAGCCCTGATCCCCTAATAACTGCTTTCCCCACGTTTGTTTCTGCTAGTGGGACTTGCCGGAGTGATTAGTTATGGAATTCAGAGAGTTTTGGGACACTTAGTCCCTAATTGTGAGTTTAAGCCTCAGAAATTGGACCGTAATAAGAACATTGTGAAGACGGATCCGGAATGGAATTATGTCGACTCTGTTACCTCCGTCGAGTAATTTTGGAGTTAGGAGTGTGTCTGGAATGTGTTATGGAGGTTCGTAGTAGATTTAGGCTTGAATTGGCGAAAATTAGATTTTTGAGGATTTCGGCCGATAAGGGAAATCTTGATATTGGGCTCGGAATGGAATTTCAGAAGTGGTTGTAGGTTCGTAGTGTCATTTGTGACCTATGCGTCAAATTTGAGGTTATTCGGATAAAGTTTGACGTGTTTCGTCATCGTTTGTAGATTTTGGAAAAATGCTAGTTCTTAGGCTTGAATTCATGTTTAATTCTTGTTTTTGGTGTTATTTGATGTGGTTCGAAGGCTCGAATAAGTTTGAATGAGATTATAAGACTGGTTGGTAGGTTTGTTTGAGGTCCCGGGGGACCTCGGGTGTGTTTCAGATGCTCAACGTGCTAATTTTGGACTTAAAAGGATGGCAGATTCTGGTGCATTTAGTTTCCTTATACGCGATCGCGTGAGTTAGTTTGTGATCGTGTAGAACAAGTTGGAGGCCAGTCAGGTTAATGCTTCACGATCGCATTAAATGGGATGCGATCACGTAGGGTAGGCAAGTTGGTCATCGCGAACGCGTGGGCCATGCCTAGTTCGCGTAGAGGTATAAGGCGGAAAAGATAAGCTAGGTTTTTAACCCTTCGCGATTGCATGGGACGAGTAGCGATCGCGTGAGTCAGTGGAATCAAATCATCACGTTCGCGTGGGTCTTGCCGTGATCGCGTAGAGTAAAAAAGTAAGGCAGCGAAGTTTGTTCTTCGCGATCGCATGTGTACTTTTATGATCGCGGTTAAGGAAAATCTGGGCAGAATTAAAATGTTCAAAAACGAGGGTTTAAGTCATTTTTCACAATTTGGACTTGAGAGCTCGGGATTAGGCGATTCTTGGAGGGATTTTCACGTGGGTGTTTGGGGTAACTGATTCTTACTTAGTTTTGATTAATTCCCGCTAATCTATGCTTAATTTTATCATCTAATTTCGGATTTGGGGTGAAAATTGGGGAAAATTGAGAAAAGTTCCTATGCCGATTTTTTGGGTTTTCATCGAGTATTTGGTATCGATTCTGAGTAAATTTGATATGGTTAGACTCATGAGTGAATGGGTGTTCGAAATTTGTCAATTTTACCTGATTCCGAGGCGTGGGCCCGGGGGACTTTTTGGGGCGATTTTCCTAATTTCGTGTTTTAGCTTCGAATTGATTAGTTGAATTAGTTGCATATAGCTATATTTACATTATGCAATTTATTTGAATAGATTCGGGACATTCGAAGTTGCGTACTCGTGGCAAGAACGTGGTTTCAAGTTGATTTGAGCGGTTGAGGTAAGTAGCTTGCCTAACCTTGTGTTGCGGAGTTTCCCTTAGGATATTTGATATTAATTGATGTGTGGGCGCCGTGTACGTGAGCTGACGAGTATGTACACATGCCATTATTGCAAAAATCCCATTTTTCCCTTCTTAAAACATAACTTATTTTTCTTCTATGAAATTGCACTAATATGTTAAATTGTTTAGCTTAGATTGGAAAAGCATGCTTATGTGTTTAATTGCCTATTTGATCTTCTGTGTGCTATGTTTAGTTAAGTCCTTATTCTCCTTATATGTGATTAGTATAAACTATGTAAATTCGATGTTACACTTGTCATTCATCCAGCGTGGCATATTTTAATTGGGTCTACAGACGTATTCCGGGAGATCCCCCTGTACTGCATATTTAAATTGGGACTACAGAGGTATTTCAGGAGATCCTCATGTACTGCATATTTACTTTGGGACTACAGACGTATCCCGAGAGATCCCTTTGTACTGCATATTTACTTTGGGATTACGGACGTATTCCGGGAGACCCCCTTGTACTATTTACTTTGGGACTACGGACGTATTCCGGGAGATCCTCATGTACTACATATTTATTTTGGGACTACGGACGTATTCCGGGAGATCACCCTGTAATGCATAATCTTCTGGAACTACGGGACGGTATCTCGGGAGATTTCACCTTGTGTTTACCTTGTTTTGAGCTGAGGGATCCCTTGACTGTTAAGTTTTCGAGCATTTTCTTTAACTGTTACTGTAAACTCTACTTATCTCTTGTACTGTTTTAAATTGATTATATTTACTCTAGTAGGGCCTTAACCTAACCTCGTCACTACTTGACCGTGGTTAGGCTTGGCACTTACTGGGTACCAATATGGAGTACTCATGCCCTTTCCTATATATGTTTTCGTGTGCAGATCCAGGTACGAGCTATCAGCCTCGTGGATAGTTGTTGTTGTTCATTCTAGGAGATCGCAAGGTATTTCTGCCGCGTCCGCAGAATCCTCCTAGTCCCCTTCTATTCTATCGTTTAGAGTTTTCCTATGTACTTTCTAGACTTGTTTAGAGCTACAGTAGTTGTTAGAAGCTTGTGACTATTTGTGACATTCCGGGTCGTTGGGAAAGTGTTTTTATGAGCCGAGCGGAACAATTATGTTATTTAGATCATTGCTCTTACTTTCTTCATTTCTTGTGTTTTATTTAAGTTTTCCCTTAATAATAGGCTTACCTAGTCGTAGGGACTAGGTGTCGTCACGATATCTTTCAGAGGGTAAATCGGTCGTGACAAGTTGGTATCAGAGCGACTAGGTTCATAGGAGTCACAAGTCACAAGCCGGTTTGTTAGAGTCTCGCGGATCGGTATGGAGACGTTTGTATCTATCTTCGACAGGCTGTGTAACTATTAAGAACAATCATACTTCTTTGATTTCTTTATCGTGCAAGTTATTTACATCAAAATTCTAAAATTCTATTTTATTCTTTCTCAAAGATGGTGAGGACCCATACTGGGAGGACCAACGATCAGGCACCCGAGCCCCCTGCCAGAGCTGCCAGAGCTTCCAGAGGCCGGGGTCGGGGTAGAGGACGACCACACGGTGCAGCCCGAGCACCTGCGAGAGCTGCGGCAGAGGAGCCACCAACAACTCCAGCTGGAGTACCGGCACCAGAGATTCATGTTGCTGCTGCAGCCTTCTAGGAGACTTTAGCTCAGTTCATGAGCATGTTCAGCACTCTAGCTCAGGCTGGACTACTTTCGATAGCTCCCGCTACATCTCATGCGGGGGGAGGGGCATAGAATCCCGCAGCCCGCACTCCTGAGCAGAGGGCCCAGGTTGATCAGGCCCCAGAGTATATTCCTATGCCCCTAGTGGCTCCGGTTCAGCATGAGACCAGGGTAGCTTTTTCTGAGGCAAAGCAGCTCAAACTTGAGAGGTACAAGAAGTACCACCCACCTACTTTCAGCAAACTAGATTCGGATAACGCTTTGGGTTTTCTTGAGGAGTGTCATCGTATTCTCTGGACTATGGGCATTGTGGAGACAAGTGGGGTTTCTTTCACCACTTTCCAGCTGAGGGAAGCGGCATATTAGTGGTGGCGTGCCTATGAGCTTAGTAGTCCGGACGAGGCAGCGTCACTCACTTGGACTCAGTTTTTGGAGATGTTTCTGCGAGAGAATGTCCCTCAGAGCCTCAGGGATGCTTGGCGCACAGAGTTTGAGCAGCTGCGCTAGAGTTCTGTCGGAGTATGCAGTCTGTTTCAGTGAGTTAGCTCGTCATGCACCGGCTTTGGTTGCCACAATCAAAGAGAGGGTTCGTCGCTTCATTGAGGGACTCCACCGCAGTATTCGGACCAGTATGGCCAGAGAGTTAGAGATGGATATCACTTATCAGCAAGCAGTGAGTAGTGCAAGGAGGTTAGAGGACATGTTTGCTAGGGACAGAGAGGAGAGAGAGGCCAAGAGGTCTCGAGAGACTGGTCATTTCTCAGGAGTATGTGCACCAACAACACCTATGGTAGGGGTTTTGTGAGTCGCCCTGTTCATTCAGCTCTTCTAGCAGCCATCGGTATTCCAGCTCCTCCTAGACCTCAGGAGCCTTATTATGCACTGCCAGTATCTAGTATGCCTCCTGCCCGAGGTGCCATTACCAGCCAGTCAAGTAGGCTAGTTGAGAGTCAGCCTCAACCACAACGTCCTCCGAGGGGTTGTTTTGAGTGTGGTGACACTCGTCACATGATTAAATATTGGCCCAGAACCAGAAGGGGTGCACCTCCTCAGACTTATCAGCCTCCACATGCTCCACCTGGTCCTCCGCCCATTCTCCTAGCCCCAGCTACCACTCTACCTCCTCAGGCTGCTCGAGGCGGGGGTCGGGGAGGTAAAGGTAGCCCTAGAGGGGGAGGCTAGGCCAGGTACTATGCCCTTCTAGCCTGTTCATAGGATGTTGTTTAGATTCAGTCATCATAGGTATTGTCACTGTCAGCCAAAGGGATGCATCATTATTATTTGACCCAGGATCTACGTATTCATAAGTATCTTCTTATTTTGCTCCACATTTGGGGATATCTCGGGATTCTTTGAGTTCCCATGTTTTTATATCTACTTCTGTGGGAGACTCTCTAGCTGTGGACTACGTATATCGGTTGTGTTCGATTACTCTTAGTGGTTTTGAGACCAAGGCTGATTTGTTATTACTCAGCATGGTAGATTTCGATGTTATCTAGGGCATGGAAAGGTTGTCACCTGATGTGTGGCTAGAATTTATGGTTTAACACGTTGTGTGCCTTAATTTTTATGAGCGTTAGTGATAAAAATATACTTTTTATGAGCATAATGGAGTCTATTTCATGTGTAGGTGCATTGGAGATGGAAGCCGAGCTAAATAGATGCATGAACGTCGAAAATACGCTTAAGAGGCGAAAAGAAGCGAAGCCAGCTATCCCCGGGCGTTTGAGCTGAAAAGCCTGGCCACACCAGGCTTTAGCTGGTCGTTTGGGCTGTAAAGCCTGATGAGGCCAGGCGTTATCCAGGCGCCAGAGCCCAAACGTCAGGCCTGGCCATCAATTAGCTGTGCCTATTTATTATGTATCTACTTGAGAGAGAGTGAATATTTAGGTAATTGTTTGAACAACACCACTCCCAGAGTATAGAAGAAAGTCATAACCGAGGGTTTAGGGGTTGGATTAGAGATAACGATACCTCGGGTGCAATCTAAAGTGAACTGTAATGCAATATAACTAGCATAACTTGAGAGAGTGCGTCTAGTAAATTATCATAATTACTTGAGAAAGATTTATGGTAGATAGAGTGTTCGTGATTGATAGAGATAATTAATCAAGTTATACGAACTATCCGAGAAGTAAGTCCACCAACGGGGGAAACCATAGCCTTAGACCTTTATCATAATTGCTTACAACACATTGTTAGTAATCGTTAGTTATTATTTATTATTATTGTCAGTAGAAATAGTAAAAAAAATCACCAATTTAATATTCAAAAAGTCTTGAGAGAATTGATTGAGTAAAAGTTGCATATTCTAAAGACTTGATTGATACGTAAATTCCCTGTGGGATCGACTCTGGGCGTAATACCCCGGATTATATTTGCAGCGCCCGCTTAGTCTTTTAATAGACATAGTTGAGCGTGATCAAATTTTGGCACCGTTGCCGGGGAGTTAACGGTGTTATCAATTGAATTGAAAGAAATACAAAATTCTGAAATATAGTCAATTTTCTTCAAATTTTCATTTATACATTGAAAGTTTAACGTTTTCTAACTTGGTGGTACATGTGCATGCCTAGAAAATCATCGAGAACTGGTGAAGTAGTTGAAGCCTTATCAGACCCCGAGAAAGTTTTCAAGGCCCTAAATCGGACCAACCGGAAAAGCAAACAGCAACCACCAATTGAACAAATTGAACCCGACATGGAAGATCTAAACAACAGGAACAATAATGGGGATGATGTGGTAGACCCAGTCGCTCAAATAGGGGCAGAGGCTCCTTTATATGACTAGGCACAACCCACAGCTGAGAATTTGGCCATTGCGATACTAATTACTCAGATACAGGTCGAATCCTTCCAGATAACAAATAATATGCTGCACTTATTTCAAAACAAGGGACTATTCTCAGGGTCATACATCGAAGACCCCCAGCAGCATTTGAAAAACTTCCTGTCAATTTGCAAAACACAGAGGCAGCCAAACGTCACCCAGGAGGCAATAAAACTGTTGTTGTTTCCATTCTCAGTGATTGGAGCTGCCAAGACTTGGCTAAACTCACTCCGNACAAGACTGCCCAACAAATTGATGAAATCTTGAGCTTCAGACAGAAACCAGTTGAAACATTGCAAGAGACATGGGAACGATTTAAGGGGATGCTGGTTATCTGTCCACATCATGGTATTCCAGAGAAGATGTTGGGGCAGCATTTTTATATGGGTTTGGTTGATATTGTTAAGGTAAATGTTGATGCTTCAGCTGGTGGATCATTCTTGAGCAAAACGTGGAGAGAAAGTCAAATCTTACTTGATAAAATGGCACAAAATTCAGGATGGACAACAAGGAATGCACCCATTACTCCTGTAATTCACTCAGTGCCATTCGATCAATCCAATACTATTGCATAGAACGTGTCTACCTTGATAACACAAATGAGTATACTTACTAAGAAGGTGGAGGAATCAGGACAAAAGCAGCAGGTACACATCGTAGACACAACCAATGGGGGCTTATGCACATCTTGCATTAGTCAACCACTTGGTAATCACTGGAATGCAGAATGTCATCACCCTCCTTATCCAGAAAATATGAATTATGTGTCGAATTATGGAAGCCAGAGACAAGGGGGGCAGAACTGGGGTCAGCAAGTTCAACCATATAGACCACCCCACCAACAGCAGAACAGTGGAAATATGGGTGTCAGGGGACAACAAGGTAATGCAGCACCGTATCAGAGGCCACAAGGTTATAACCATCAGAATCAACAGCAAACATACTACCCTCCTCAGCATCAATAGGGGGAAGGCAAGAAGATGGGGTTTCCAGGTTAGAAGCTATGATGCAGCAGGTTTTTGGGTCAAATGCCAAAATCAGTGAGAGAGTAGATGTACATGATGCATCTATTAAAAATATTGAAGTACAGTTGGGCCAGATATCCATGGCGGTGAACAATCGTCCTCATGGAACTCGACCTGCAGATACTCAGGTAAATTACGGACCAGGGCCCAAGGCAACTGATGATAGTGACTCTCCGCAGTGGCAGAGACTTAGACTTGGAATGGGAGAGAA
>ML418515.1:66446-95014 GCA_005239525.1 Nicotiana knightiana | reverse complement strand
ATATATATATATATATATATATATTCCTTGACAAGTGGTGACTCTTGATGTAATTGTGCTTAAAGAAGTATGGGGCAATAACATTGATGTGAAGGTGGAGTTTGACTTAAGATAAGTTTGAGGTTGAAAGCTAAAGTATTTGTATTAAATTGCTTAGGGAGGTGTAGGCACTCTTATATCTAAATGTATCCTACCCATCCCGCATCCTACATTACAATCAAATAAAGTCCTACGTGATCCTAGACTGAATGAGCTCGATTAGTAGAGTAGTACACTACGGGCAAGCCTATGGTGCATCTTTTGTGGCATATGAATGTTATTTCTGAGAGTGAGTGAATTCTTTCTATATGAAGTTCCTAAGTGTTCTTAAATTTCATTGTGTGTGGAACTAGCTTTTTGATTTGGTGAAGGCACATGATTCACGAAAGAAAGGTAATGTTGTTGACCTCTAAATTAGAGTAGTGAGTGGATTGTGAATAAAGAATGGTATATGTGAGTCGACTATTGAGGCGAGGATGTCACACCTCTGTGCTTGAACTGTTTTAAATATTCTTGGTATAACGTGTTAAGGGATTTGCTTAAAAAAGTGTGTACATGAGTGTAGTTTGATTGTCGAGGACGAGCAAAAGTTTAAGTTTAGGGTGTTGATGTGTGGCTAGAATTTATGGTTTAACACGTTGTGTGCCTTATATTTTATGAGCGTTAATGATAAAAATACACTTTTTATGAGCATAATGGAGCCTATTTCATGTGTAGGTGCATTGGAGATGGAAGCCGATCTAAATGGATGCATGAACGTCGAAAATATGCTTAAGAGGCGAGAAGGAGCGAAGCCGGCTATACCCGAGGGTTTGAGATGAAAAGCCTGGCCACACCAGGCTTTAGCCGGGCGTTTGGGCTGTAAAGCCTGATGAGTCCAGGAGTTATCCAGGTGCCAGAGCCCAAACGCCAGGCCTGGCCAGGTGTTATCCAGGCGTTTGGCCTGTAACGCCTGGCCCCTGATCCGGTCAATCCCGAGTTTTGAAGATTTTAAGTGTTTTCCGGTTGGAATAGAAGTCCCCTACACGTTTAGGGCTTATCCCAAACATATAAATAGATCCAAGAACACAACTTTGAGAGGGAGGAAGCCATTGGAGTGAAGAAAAACCTGTGGACTACTACTCAGTGAAGCAAACATTGATTTTTATAGCTTTGATTCATTATTTTGTTGTTCAATTATGCAAGTTATTTTAGAATTGATTCTTATGAATATGAGTAGATAATTTTCTTAATCTGGGGTTTTGGTGGAACCCATTGGGGGATAAACTTATGGTGATATTAATATAGTTTGGTTGATTGTTCATCTCTATTTGTTCAACTACGTTATTGTTGTAGTTAATTGAATGACCATCAATTAGGTGTCCCTATTTATTATGTATCTACTTGAGAGAGAGTGCATATTTAGGTAATTGTTTGAACAACACCACTCCCAGAGTATAGACGAAAGTCATAACCGAGGGTTTAGAGGTTGGATTAGAGATAACGATACTTCGGGTGCAATCTAAGTGAACTGTAATGCAATCTAGCTAGCGTAACTTGAGAGAGTGCGTCTAGTAAATTATCATAATTACTTGAGAGAGATTTATGGTAGATAGAGTGTTCATGATTGATAGATATAATTAATCAAGCTATACGAAGTATCCGAGAAGTAAGTCCACTAACGGGGGAAACCATAGCCTTAGACCTTTATAATAATTATTTACAACACATTGTTAGTAATCGTTAGTTATTATTTATTATTATTGTCAGTATAACTAGTAAAAATTCACCAATTTAATATTCAAAAAGTCTTGAGAGAATTGATTGAGTAAAAGTTGCGTATTCTAAAGACTTGATTGATACGTAAATTCCCTGTGGGATCGACTCTGGGCGTAATACCCTGGATTATATTTGTAGCGCCCGCTTAGTCTTTTAATAGACATAGTTGAGCGTGATCATCACCACATTATGCTATTCTTGATTGTCACGCTAAGACCGTGATGTTGGCTATGCCAGGCTTGCCGAGATTAGAGTGGAGAGGTACCTTAGGGTATACTCCCCGCAGGGTCATTTCATTTCTTAAGGCTCAGTGGATGGTTGAGAAGGGGTGTGATGCATTTTTTGGCCTATGTGAGAGATGTCAGTGTTGATACTCCTTCAGTTGAGTTAGCCCCAGTAGTGAGGGACTTCCCCGATGTATTTCCAGCTGATCTTCCGGGTATGTCGCCGGATAGAGATATTGATTTCGGCATTGATTTGTTGCTGGGCACTCAGCCCATTTTTATTCATCCTTACCGTATGGTTCCTCCTGAGTTGAAAGAGTTGAAGGAGCAGTTGCAGGAGTTGCTTGATCAGGGTTTCATCAGGCATGTGTATCACTTTGGGGTGCTTTGATATTATTTGTGAAGAAAAATGATGGTTCTATGCGTATGTGTGTTGATTATCGGCCGGTAAACAAGGTTACAATGAAGAATGTGTATCCTTTTCCTCGCATCGATGATTTATTTGACCAGTTAAAGAGTTCCATGGTATTTTTCAAGATTGACTTGCGTTCTGGATATCATCTGTTGAAGATTCGGGAGCCAGACATCCCGAAGACTGCTTTCAGGACCAGATATGGTCACTATGAGTTTCTTGTCATGTCATTTGGGTTGATCAACGCCCCAACGACTTTTATGCATTTGATGCACAGTGTGCTCCGACCTTATCTTGATTCCTTCGTTATTGTGTTTATTAACAACATCCCGGTATATTCCCGGTCCCGGGAAGATCATGAGCAACACTTGAGGACCGTGTTTCAGACTTTGAGGGAGAAGAGATTGTATGCAAAATTCTCTAAGTGTGAATTCTAGCTTGATTCATTGGCATTAATAGGCCACATACTGTCTTGTTATGGGATCAAGGTAGATCCGAATAAGGTGGAGGCGGTGCAGAGTTGACCTAGAGCATCATCAGCTATGGATATCCGCAGTTTCCTTGGTTTGGCAGGGTACTACCGTCGCTTTGTAGAGGGATTTTCATCTATTTCAGCACCTATGACCAGACTAACCCAGAAGGGTGCTCCGTTCTGGTGGACCGAGGAGTGTGAGTGTTACGCCCCGCAATATTACGTCCTGCAATATTAAGTTACGATAATATTTGTGTTGTACCCGACAATATTATATTACGGTGATATTACGCTCCGCAGTAATAAGTTACGACGATGTTGCACTCTGCAGTATTTACGTTGAATTTGTCATAAGGTAACTAACATCAGTCCAAGGAAAAAAAATTATTTGAGGATTATAAGGATTATGCTATTTCACAAGTGATTAGTAAATTCGTGAAAGTGAGAGGGGAAGCAAGTCGGAAGAAATGAATTTCGTTGAACTTGGCATTTTGGGGATAAAATATGGCCCGAGCTAAAATACCCAGTATTTTGGACTAGTGCCATACAAAGTACTACATGACCATAAGGTGTACAAGGTATGTTAAAAGAGAGTAGTATTTAATTAAGTAACTTGAGACAATTTTTAATTATGCGGGTGATTGGTTAATTACCGAATATCGGGATATTACCTAATTAATAAATAAACTAAGATATGAGACAACCCCAAAACGTGGCAGCTAGCTAAAAATGACTAAGAGTCATTCTTGATTAGGTGGCATAATGTTACTAATTCTTACAACAAAACTCTTTCAACAAATAAGCCATTTCTTACATTTCCCATACAAAAAGACTATGCCATCATATTGTTAAGCCTTTTTACAAACATTTCTTTCTACAAAGATCAACATTAGCCATTCAACTAAAGCTCTTACACCCAGAACGTTAGCAAGCTGTCAACAAAACATCTTTAAACCAAAATCCAACGAGGGTTATTGGAAGCTTAGCAACGTATAATTTTACGGTTCTAAAGGAGTACGGTGCAATCTTTTCTAAGAATATTATACGGATTTTTCCCTACTCTAGGTATGTTAAAGCTATCCTTCTTTCTTTTGTCATGGTCCAAATTATACGGAAGAAACGAGTAAACTCATGGTTTCCATAAATTACTCTATTCATAGAAATACTAGGGGTGTCTATATTCTGATTCCCCATGTGAATTATTATTATCTTCTGCTCATGGGTCTCGAAAATACGTATGTTGGTAAAGTTTATTTCATGATATTAATCAGAGGCATAATGGCCTTATGACGTACCGAGAGATTTTATTGACGTATTTCATATGCATTTCATGCATTTACATATGCACATTGACCCATGACCAGATGGCGTTATATACGCGTATATATGTAAATATATGTATATGGGATATGGGAAAAGGTTACGGCGTTATATACGCACCACCACCTTATCAGCTGGTATATGATGATGATGTTGTCCACAGTGGCTGAAATATGGTTCCAACGGCGTTATATACGCATATATATATATGTATGTATATTCAAACGGCGTTATATACGCATATATATGTATGTATATTCAAACGGCATTATATACGCATATATATGTATGTATATATATGTATATGAGATATGGGAAAGGTTATAGCATTATATATACACCACCACCTGATCAGTTGGTATACGATGATGATTTTGCCCACAGTAGCCGATATGATATGATGGGATGCCCTCAGAGGCTGATGATGTTATGAAACATGTCCCTATGCACGACATGACATTCATATGCATATGCATGACGCTAAAAGTAATATATGATTTACAAAGCTATTCAGGCTTACAGGTTGAGTCATGTGCTCTATATTTCTTCCATGTCTCTTATGTACTTATTTATGTGCCTTACATACTCGGTACATTATTCATACTGATGTCCCTTTTTCCTGGGGACGCTGTGTTTCATGCCCGCATGTCCCGATAGACAGGTCGAGAGCCCTCCAAGTAGGCTATCAGCTCAGCGGAAGATGTTGTTGCGCTCCATTTGCTTCGGAGTCGCTTGTTTGGTTAGTATGATTTAGACGGGTATTGTTTGGTATGGCGGGACTCTATCCCGACCTTTATGACATTTATGTACTTTTAGAGGCTTGTAGACATATGTCGTATACGTGGAAGATTGTACGGCCTGGCCGGCCTATGTTTTGGGTTTATAAAGAATTATGTTGGCCTATTAGGCCTATATGTCATGTGTATGTAATGATGTAATAAGAAAGATACGTTACATTGGTACTCGGTTGCGTAAGGTACCGGGTGCCCGTCGCGGCCCATCGGTTTGGGTCGTGACAAAAGTGGTATCAGAGCAGTTCTGTCCTAGGGAGTCTACAAGCCGTGTCTAGTAGAGTCCTGTTTATGGGTGTGTCGTGCACCACACTTATAAGTAGGAGGCTACATGGCATTTAAGATTGTCACTCTTTCTTCTTACTCTAGATCGTGTGGTAGAGCTCACTTATAAGAATTCAAATTCCGAAATTCTATTTTTATTCATAATAAGACGATGCCTACGTTCAAAGATGATTGATAAGAGATATAGTTGTGGAAGTGTTGAATTAGAGTAACTCGACTTTGTAACATTCTTATGATAAGTAAGTATGAGATCTTCAGCAGATCATGTACGTACTGAAAGGTGCAAGCCTCTTGATAAGGAGCTTTAAGGCAAGAATTCCTGACCACCTCTATGGTGAAGGACAATGAGATATTAAGAAGATAAATACAAGTTTCAACAAGCAAAATAATCAAGATAAAGAATGGTACGAGGCATCCAGTTAACAAAGGTTAACAGTGTCCATAATTCGGTAGAGGCACATAAGCTTTTTGAGTTATATTCAATAGTAACAGAGGTATATACAATTGGTCGCACCCATTCTATATATGCTCGATGGGGGTTAATAGACATAGTATAAGAAGATATGATGGATGAATTGGTTGTGACAGTTGACATTTCCGAAGGATATTGCAAATGTGCTAATAGATCTCCTTGTGAGACAGCCAGATGGTACACTTTAAAATAGTTCAACCAAATATGAGTACTACAAAGACATGCACTATAAGCCTTCAAGGGATATATATTACCTTAGTGTGTCTCGCGTCCCTAGTAAAGCGAGAACATTAAGAAACTTAAAGAGCCACTGGATATGCAAAAACATTAGCAGAGTAATAAGAAGAGAGAGAAGGAAGCATTATGAATAAGGTGTGATAGATTGATGAAAACGGTAGAGTGTTACAACCTATAGTCAAATGAAGAAAGAGACGAAAGGTGATGGGCCTTAAGACAACGAAAAAGTATAGGCCATAAGATTAGATCCTCATTTCGAGAAATAAGTTCGTAACTCCAACGCGACTACCAGAGGAGAGAGTTAATCCCCAGAGTAACAGAAATCAATATGGGCTGGTGAACATGATAACTAAACGTGAATTAAGGACTGAGTGGTTGGATAATAGTCAGCATCATCAGAATTTCATATTTTGTTCCGGCATTAATAGGACAATAGAAAAAGATTCATGAGAAATACAGAAAATAGTCATTCAGGGAAACGCTTCCCTAGAGCAAGCAATGTGAGAAAAGTCAAGCTTAAGAGAATGTATGTGCCAGTTATGCTAAGTGTCACCCTCGCCGGTAAGGGAATTTGTCATACTTGGTACAGAAGAATTGCTGCAATGCAAGTAAGGATCATTGATGTTGAGAAACGACGCCAAAGATGAAGAGGTAAAATATATATAGGTAGATCCTCGTGGCTTCAGTTTTTAGTACATCCCTAAAGAAGGGAATATGGAGTAATGTGGCATTAAACCAGAATTAAGTGGTTCTAGTGACTATGGAATGGTAAAGGAAGAATGTGATAAATGAAAGAGGAATGAGATGGAACTTATCCAAATCTTACAGATACGCTACGATTCAAGAATATGGTGCAAGCACAACGTCAAAGAGAGGAAGTAAAGGTTCCTGCACGAGCTGTTATTAATAAATAAGCAACTAGTGTGAGACGTAAGTTAAGATAAAGGAAATAACCCAAGAAAGATTACAGGGAATATTAATATGAGAATGGGACAACGAGTAGTTAGTAATTGGTCAGGAGGATCCCAGTTATGGCTGAACAGGAGGTTACAAACGAGTCATAAGATCGTGTGAGATAAACAAAGTAGAACCCAACATGGAGAGTTTAGCCTCGAAGAATATCATTATAATACTTGAGATATATTCAAACAAGTGTCGGGGTATATAAAAACACCGTATGAGTGTTACGCGGATAAAAGAAAGTGCCACTGGGAAGGCAGTCAAAATATCAGTTCAGAAACAACCATACGAGCACAAGGGCGTGGAGATAAGTAACTACGGATAAGTATAGGCAAGGAAGGACATCAGAAGGTCTGTCGAGTATACGAATAATAAGCTCGCATATTTATAAGAGTCAGAAGGTCTTCCCTAAGTACTACGATGAAAGATTAGCTGGGGAAATAAGGAAGAAGGCTTCAACCTCAGTACAATGACCTAAAGAGGAAATGGTCGTATAACAACAATATCGCAACAACATTGTAAGCATTCCAAGGGAAAGTGTCACCTACTGTGGTTAATGAACGGGAAGTAAGAATTAAAAGTAATATTCAAGATCATATGAGTTGTATGAAAACTCTGGAAAGTGTGGGCACTAAGATAAGCTAAGTATGGACGCAACAAGGGGGCAGAAAGACCAGGAAAAGTAATAGCTTACGTTGAAAGAAAGTTAAGATGGAATGAAAGAATTATTTGATCAAAGATCCAGGGTTAGTACGCTATGGATACACTCAAGATTTTGGAGCATTATCCAGGCAGCATATTTGTTGAAAATCATACAGCCATAGAACACTCTGGTATAAGTTTAAAGGAAGAATTAAGCCCAGGGCATAGACAAATGATTGAATTGTTAGAAGATCGTATCATGGATATTCCATAACGCCCATGAAAGGCTAAAGTAATAACGGATACTGTGAGCCACAGATCGGAAGATAGCTTAAGCCTATGTAAAGGCTGATCAAAAGGAAGAGGAAACTAAAGAATTACACCAAATAAGTAAATCAGGAGTCTGATTATTGGACCTAGAAAAATTATAGAAGTTGTGCTGGAGAACATGATATAATCACTCTTAATATAAGATATTTAAGAAAAATAACACAACAATCATAATCTATAATGGCTCTACAAGAAAGCCAGTTAGAGGAAGTACCAGCCTCATAAGAAGTCAGCACAAAGCTTCCACCGGGCTGTGTATATACCAAAGGTGTGAATATATTAATAAGAGCTTCAAGTTATGGACATGAATTACACCTAGGTGGAAGGGAGGTCACGAAACAGATAGAAGATATGATGTGAGATTTTAAGGTAAGTAAGGTAAAAGGTGAACAACGTACAAGATACTCAAAGACAGAAGATCGTGAATAGTCCATACTATGGATAAAATGCTATAAGCACAGGGATCCAATAACCGAGAATGATAGCGGCATGTCTTCCAGCCTATGATTTCTAAGTACTGAGAGATAGTTAAGAGAATAGAGAAATGTTGGAGATAATGTGATGTCTTGAAAATCTATGGTGCAAGCAAGTTGAAGGAAGTTTATAAATGGATATGTATAGGTCGCGAGCTAATGATAAATTGACAAAGTTTTAAGAAAACATAAGTAAATATGAGGAAAGGCAAGTGAAAAAGTGACGAGAATGGATACTTCTTTAGGATTAAGCCCATGAATACCAGAAGAGCAGACCATTTCTCTATGTTATACAAAGCTCACTATAGCCTGAATGAACTCAAAGGAGTCTAAGACTAATAGCATTTAGGATTCCACCCTGTAATAGAATGAGGGTGTAATTGTGATAAATAAAGGATAGCGTTTGAGCCTTCGATTGAGTAACGAGTTTATTAATTATGCAGGATTGGAATACCCATGTAAGGAGAATCACATTAGGATGACTATGATATGAAATGGGGTTATGGAAGTACAATATCTCCCCCATGTGGATCAGGAAAATCACTTCAAAGGTTCCACGATGCAACGTAAGCCCTAGTGGTAATATATTATGTAAGAAGTTTCAAGTTATCAATGGAAGGTTGTAGATCAATATTAAGGTGAATCAACAATAGATGGACAAACGTCACAAAGTATGAGATGAGATTGGACCATCATTCTAAAGATGAGCAATAACGAGGAAACATTAAAGGACTTAAATTTATACATATGGAATAAGCAACGAGAGTAAGCTGGGATTTGGTAGCAAACCTCAGCAACAATAAATTAAAGTAACAGTTATGGCAATGAATTCATACGGATGGCTAAACGGACCTATGCGATGAGATATAGCAATATTCGTGAATTCAACAAAGTACCGAGCGAAGAACTTCATTATACTCATATATGCCCAAAGGGACGTCTTATCAAGCTCTACATATGAATCCTGGAGATTGGGCACACTTACAAGGCCAAAAATTATACATGCTGCATGATAAAAGGTAGTAACAGTTACGAGATTAGGAAGATTTCGACCACAGGTCATGATAGGAGCAAAAAGACTAAAAGGGGGAATACCCTAGACTTTGGATGTATTCACAAGAGCTATTAGTTACGAAAATGATAAGAGAATCAGTCAACATTCGAGGATGAATGTTCCAAAGGGGGGAATGATGTTACGCTCCGCAATATTACATCCTGCAGTATTAAGTTACGACAGTGTTTGTGTTGTACCCCACAATATTACATTACGGTGATATTACGCTCCGCAGTAATAAGTTACGATGATGTTGCACCCTGCAGTATTTATGTTGAATTTGTCGTAAGGTAACTAACATCATTCCAAGGAAAAAAAATTACTTGGGGATTATAAGGATTATGCTATTTGACAAGTGATTAGTAAATTCGTGAAAGTGAGAGGGGAAGCAAGTCGGAGGAAATGAATTTCGTTGAACTTGGCATTTTGGGGATAAAATATGGCCCGAGCTAAAATACCCAGTATTTTGGGCTAGTGCCATACAAAGTACTACATGACCATAAGGTGTACAAGGTATGTTAAAAGAGAGTAGTATTTAATTAAGTAACTTGAGATAATTTTTAATTATGCGGGTGATTGGTTAATTACCGGATATCGGGATATTACCTAATTAATAAATAAACTAAGATATGAGACAACCCTAAAACGTGGAAGCTAGCTAAAAATGACTAAGAGTCATTCTTGATTAGGTGGCATAATGTTACTAATTCTTACAACAATACTCTTTCAACAAATAAGTCATTTCTTACATTTCCCATACAAAAAGACTATGCCATCATATTGTTAAGCCTTTTTACAAACATTTCTTTCTACAAAGATCAACATTAGCCATTCAACTAAATCTCTTACACCCAAAACGTTAGTAAGCTGTCAACAAAACATCTTTAAACCAAAATCCAACGAGGGTTATTGGAAGCTTAGCAACGTATAATTTTACGGTTCTAAAGGAGTACGGTGCAATATTTTCTAAGAATATTATACGGATTTTCCCTACTCTAGGTATGTTAAAGCTATCCTTCTTTCTTTTGGCATGGTCCAAATTATACGGAAGAAACGAGTAAACTCATGGTTTCCATAAATTACTCTATTCATAGAAATACTAGGGGTGTCTATATTCTGATTCCCCATGTGAATTATTATTATCTTCTGCTCATGGGTCTCGAAAATACGTATGTTGGTAAAGTTTATTTCATGATATTAATCAGAGGCATAATGGCCTTATGACGTACCGAGAGATTTTATTGACGTATTTCATATGCATTTCATGCATTTACATATGCACATTGACCCATGACCAGATGGCGTTATATACGCCTATATATGTATATATATGTATATGGGATATGGGAAAAGTTTACGGTGTTATATACGCACCACCACCTTATCAACTGGTATATGATGATGATGTTGCCCACAGTGGCTGAAATATGGTTCAAACGGCGTTATATACGCGTATATATATGTATGTATATTCAAATGGCATTATATATGCGTATATATGTATGTATATATATATGTATATGGGATATGGGAAAGGTTATGGAATTATATACGCACCACCACCTGATCAGCTGGTATACGATGATGATTTTGCCCACAGTGGCCGATATGATATGATGGGATGCCCTCAGAGGATGATGATGTTATGAAACATGTACCTATGCACGACATGACATTCATATGCATATGCATGATGCTAAAAGTAATTTATTATTTACAAAGCTATTCATGCTTACAGGTTGAGTCATGTGCTCTATATTTCTTCCATGTCTCTTATGTACTTATTTATGTGCCTTACATACTCAGTATATTATTCGTATTGACGTCCCATTTGCCTGGGGACACTGCGTTTCATGCTTGAAGATTTCGATAGATAGGTCGAGAGCCCTCCATGTAGGCTATCAGCTTAGAGGAAGATGTTGTTGCACTCCCGACCTTTATAACATTTATGTACTCTTAGAGGCTTGTAGACATATGTCATATACGTGGAAGATTGTACGGTCTGGCCGGCCTATGTTTTGGGTTTATAAAGGATTATGTTGGCCTATTAGGCCCATATGTCATGTGTATGTAATGATGTCCGTTACATTGGTACTCGGTTGGGTAAGGTACGGGGCGCCCGTCACGACCCATCGATTTGGGTCGTGACAGTGAGGAGAGCTTTCAGAAGCTCAAGACAGCTTTCACTACAGCCCAAGTATTAGTGTTGCCTACAGGTTCGGGGTCTTACACAGTCTATTGTGATGCCTAGAGGATTGGCCTTTGAGCAGTATTGATGCAGGACGGCAGGGTGATTTCCTACGCGTCCAGAAAATTGAAGGTGCATGAGAAGAATTATCCGGTTCATGACCTCGAGTTAGCAACTATTGTGCACCCCCTGAAGATCTGGTGTCATTATTTGTACGGTGTTCCTTGTGAGATATACACTGATCACCAGAGTTTGCAACATTTGTTCAGGTAGAAGGACCTTAATCTATGTCAGGGGAGGTGGTTAGAGCTACTGAAAGACTATGATATCACTATATTATACCACCCGAGGAAGGCCAATGTAATGGTCGATGCCTTGAGTCGCCGGGAGGAGAGTTTGGGGAGTTTGGCATATCTTCCAATAGCTAAGAGGCCTTTAGCCTTGGATGTTCAGTCTTTAGCCAGCCAGTTCGTGAGATTGGATATTTTAGAGCCTAGGCGGGTATTAGCTTGTGTGGTTGCTCGGTCTTCTCTTTATGACCGCATCAGAGAGCGTCAATATGATGACCCTCACCTTCTGGTTCTTCAGGACAGGGTCCGGTGAGGTGATACCAGAGATGTGACTATAGATGATGATGGCGTGATGAGGATGCAGGGCCGGATCTGTGTGCCCAATGTAGATGGGCTTTGGGAGATGATTCTTGAGGAGGTTCATAGCTCGCGGTACTCCATTCATCCGGGTGTCGTAAAGATGTACCACGATTTGAGACAACACTATTGGTGGAGAAGGATGAAAAAGGATATAGTTGGATTTGTGGCCAAGTGTCTCAACTGTCAACAAGTTAAATATGAGCATCAGAGGCCGCGGAAGTGGGAGCGGATCACCATGGACTTTGTGGTTGGACTTCCTCAGACTTTGAGAAAGTTCGATGTTATTTAGGTGATCGTGGATCGACTGACCAAGTCAGCCCATTTTATTCAAGTGTTGACTAAATACTCCTCATAGTTGTTGGCTGAGATTTATATCAGGGAGATTGTCCGCCTTCACGGTATTCCAGTATCCATCATTTCAGACAGAGGTACACAACTCACATCACGGTTCTGGAGAACCGTACAACGGGAGTTGGGTACTAGGGTGGAGCTGAGCACAACCTTTCACCCTCAAACAGACGGGCAGTGCGAGCGCACGATTGAGATTCTTGAGGATATACACTGCGTCTGTGTTATGGAGTTCGAAGGGTCATGGGACCAGTTCTTTCCACTCGTAGAGTTTGAATACAACAACAATTACTAGTCCAGCATTCAGATGGCACCGTATGAGGCTTTGTACGGTAGGCGGTGCCGGTCCCCAGTGGGTTGGTTTAAGCCGACCGAGGCTCGATTGTTGGGTACAGATTTGGTCCAGGATGACCTAGACAAGGTGAAGGTGATTTAGGAGAGACTTCGCACAGCCCATTCCAGGCAGAAGAGTTATGCATACCGGAAGGTTCGAGATTTGGCATTTATGGTTTGAGAGCGGGTCTTGCTTCGGTATTGCCTATGAAAGGCGTCATGAGGTTCAGGAAGAAGGGTAAGCTGAGTCCAAGGTTCATTGGTCCTTTTGAGATATTGTGACGCATTGGGGATGTTGCTTATGAGCTTGCCTTGCCTCCCGACCTAGCAGAAGTTCATCCGGTATTCCACGTCTCTATGCTCCGGAAGTATCACGATGATCCGACTGATGTATTAGATTTTAGTTCAGTCTAGTTGGACAAGGATCTATCTTATGTTGAGGAGCCAGTAGCCATTTTGGATAGGCAGGTCAGAAAACTCAGGTCAAAGAACATTGCATCAGTAAAGGTCTAGTGGAGGGGTTAGTCGATCGAGGGGGAGACTTGGGAGACCGAGCAGGATATGCCCAACAAGTACCCTCATCTTTTCACATCTTCATTCATGTCTTTATACTCGTTCGAGGACGAACTATTATTTTAAGAGGGGTAGGATGTAACGACCCGGTCGGTCATTTTGAACCGATCCCCTAATAACTGCTTTCCCTACGTTTTTTTTCTGTTATTGGGACTTCCCGGAGCGATTAGTTATGGAATTCAGAGAGTTTTGGGACAATTAGTCCCTAATTGTGATTTTAAGCCTTAGGAATTGGACCATAGTCAGAACTATGTGAAGACAGACCCGTAATGGAATTATGTTGACTCCATTAGCTTCATTGAGTGATTTTGGGGTTAAGAGCGCGCCCATAATGTGTTTTGGAGGTTTTTAGTAGATTTAGGCTTGAATTGGCGAAAGTTAAATTTTTTGCAATTTCGGCTGATAGGGAAAATTTGATATTGGGCTCGGAATGGAATTCCAGAAGTTTCTGTAGGTTCCTAGTGTCCATTTTGACCTGTGTGTCAAATTTGAGGTCATTCGGATAAAGTTTGACATGTTCCGGCATCGTTTGTAAATTTTGGAAAAATGCTAATTCTTAGGATTGAATTCATGTTTAATTCTTGTTTTTGGTTTTATGTGATGTGGTTCGAAGGCTCGAATAATTTCTAATGAGGTTACATGACTGTTTGGTAGGTTTGGTTGAGGTCCCGGTGGCCTCGGGTGTGTTTCGGATGCTCAACGTGCTAATTTTTGACTTAAAAGGATGGCAGATTTTAGTGCATCTGGTTTCCTTATATGTGATCGCATGAGTTAGTTCACGATTGCGTAGAACAAGTTAGAGGCCAGTCAGGTTAATGCTTCGCGATCGCATTGAATAGGATGCGATCGCGTAAGGTAGGCAGGTTGGTCATCGCGAACACGTGGGCAGGGCCGCGTTCGCGTAGAAGTATAATGCGGAAAAGGTAAGTTGGGGTTTTAACCCTTCGCGATCGCATGGGACGAGTCACGATAGCGTAAGTCAGTGGAATCAATGCATCGCGTTCACATGGGTCTTGCCGCGATCGCGTAGTGTAAAATGTAAGGCATCGAAGTTTGTTCTTCACAATCGCGTGTGTACATCCGCAATCGCGGTTAAGGAAAATATGGGCAGCATTAAAATTTTCAAAAACGAGGGTTTAAGTCATTTTTCACATTTTGGACTTGAGAGCGCGGCATTAGGCGATTCTTGGAGGGATTTTCACGTGGGTGTTTGGGGTAAGTGATTCTTACTTAGTTTTGATTAATTCCCGCTAATCTATTATTAATTTTATCATCTAATTTCGGATTTAGGGTGAAAATTGGGGAGAAATTGAGAAAAGTTCTGAGGCTGAGTTTTTGGATTTTGATCGAGAATTTGGTATCGATTTTGAGTAAATTTGGTATGGTTAGATTTGTGAGTGAATGGGTGTTCGGAATTTGTAAATTTCACCCGATTCCGAGGCGTGGGCCAGGGGGATTTTTTGGGGTGTTTTTCCTATTTTCGTGTTTTAGCTTCGAATTGATTAGTTGAATTAGTTGCTAATAGCTATGTTTACATTATGCAATTTATTTGAATAGATTTGGGTCATTCGGAGTTGGGTACTCATGGAAAGAACGTGGTTTCAAGTTGATTTGAGTGGTTAAGGTAAGTGGCTTGCCTAGCCTTGTGTTGGGGACTTTCCCCTTAGGATATATGATACTAATTGATGTGTGGGCGTCGTGTAAGTGAGGTGACGAGTACGTACACGGGCTGTTATTGCAAAAATCCCATTTCTCCCTTCCTAAAACATAAATTGTTTTTCTTATTTGAAATTGCACTAATATGTTAAATTGTTTAGCTTAGATTAGAAAAAGTATGCTTACGTGTTTAATTGCCTTTTGATCTTCTATGCGCCATGCTTAGTTAAGTCCTTATTCTTCCTTATCTATGATTAGTATAAACTGTGTAAATTCGATGTTATACTTGTTAGTCATCCTGCGTGGCATATTTAAATTGGGACTACAGACGTATTCCGAGAGATCCCCTTGTACTGCATATTTAAATTGGAACTGCAGACATATTCCGATAGAACCCATTGTAGTGCATATTTACTTTGGGACGACGGACGTATTTCGGGGGATCCCCATGTACTACATATTTACTTTGGGACTACGGGCGTATTTCTGGAGATCCCCTTGTACTGCATATTTATTTTGGGACTACAGACGTATTCCGGGAGATCCCCATGTACTACATAATCATCTGGAACTACGTGACAGCATCCTGGGAGATTTTACCTTGTGTTTACCTTGTTTTGAGCCGAGGGCTCCCTTGACTGTTAAGTTTTCGAGCATTTTCTTTAACTGTTACTGTAAAATCTAATTATCTCTTGCACTGTTTTAAATTGATTATATTTACTCCAGTAGGTCCTTAACCTGACTTCGTCACTACTTGATCGGGGTTAGGCTTGGCACTTACTGGGTACCAATGTGGCGTACCCATGCCCTTTCCTGCACATGTTTTTGTGTGCAGATCCAAGTACGAGCTATCAGCCTCGTGGATAGTTGTTGTTGCGGATTCTAGGAGATGGCAAGGTATTTCTGCCACGTCCGCAGAATCTTCTGAGTCCCTTTCTATGCTATCATTTAGAATTTTTCCTATGTACTTTCCATACTTGTTTAGAGCTACAGTAGTTGTTAGAAGCTTGTGACTATTTGTGACATTCAAGGTTGTTGGGAAAGTGTTTTGTATGAGCCGAGCGGCACAGTTGTGTTATTTAGATCATTGCTCTTGCTTTCTTCATTTCTTGTGTTTTATTTAAGTTTCTCCTTAATAATAGGCTTACCTAGTCGTAGGTACTAGGTGCCGTCACGATACCTTTCGGAGGTAAATCGGTTCGTGACAACAATGGTGGGTCTCGGTCGAACTTAACTTATGTGAATTAGTCTAATAAAGAAGCGAGAGAACTATTTAATTGGGGTGGGGGTCCTAAGTTTTTTAGCCTAAAGGGTCACCCCCCTTCAACATAAATAATACTTCGTAACTCCCCAAAGACGGGGGTGTTACTCATATTATTCAGCGGGCACAAACTATCATCTCCTGCTACCCGATTACTATCTTTAAGTTATTTACCTAAAGCGCTCTAATCAATTCTAACTCGTATCCTATGCGTGCACTACCCGTACCTTACCTAAGGTCCTGGAGGCATTGGGACCTCTATTTTGGATGGTTCTAGACTCAACTTAGGTTGCTCAAAATTGTAAAAACTAAGTGACATTCAAAACATGTTGGACTTTCATACAAGAGCATATAAAGGCTCATTTTAGCCTCCACACATTAAGCAGCAAATGCACGCAAATATATTGGCATGTCGACAGTTTTAACATTTAAGGCTATTGGATCCTGTAGACATGATTTTACGTGATTCTGGATTTTAAACATGTTGATAGTTTATGAGAAGTAATTTCTAGGCGATTCTGTAATTGCCTATCAATTTCAATTAAAAGCGTTTGAACCTATAAGCAAGTTATCTATGTGACTTTCTCAACAGTTGACAACAGAAATGCTCAGAATTATTTAGTTACTCCTATAGGAATGCTTTCTAGTGGTATTTAGCAGGACATTATGCAGAATTCCAGTTTTAATATTTGGCACAAATGATAGTTATCCCTATGGACATGAGTTCTACCCTTAATGATTGAGTCTGTTAATTAATTCCTAAAGATATGCATATTAAATAGGTGATTGTGACGATTGATTGCGGCTTATAAACATGATTTCTAAGTAAACAAATGTGAGTATGTTGTAATTTAAACTGATTGTATTTCCTATAGGCATGGTATCTAATCATGCGAAGCAAAACAGACAGTACGCAAAATTTATTTGGGCCAGAATGAAATCCCTATAGGCAGGTTATCTAACATGCGATGGCAAACATAAACATTTAGACAAGTTTTCAGCATACAATTTCTGGGCGTAAAGTAAAACCTATAGGCATGTTATCTTAACAAAAAATAGCAAAGTACATATAAGCATGTTATCTACCCACAGAATATCAAATAAACTTATTTCCCAATTTTATTATCATTGCCAATTGTTATTAGAAATAATTATTACATATCAGAATCAACTGAATAAGTTACAAAATGTATAGACTATAGGGAGCCTACATCAGGCCCAAAAACAACATCTGGATAGGCCAGGCCCTTCAATCCACAATATCTCCAAAAGCCAGTGTTCATAGAGCCCCACAGAGATTGACTCACTTCTGTTTAAGCACAAGCATACCAAGATCAGTCCTCTAGTGTGTCAGAGTTCCCAAGGGCTTCACGAACCCCGGGCAATGCTCACACCAAGAAGGCCAAGGACAAAACTCAAATTATTTCAGCAAAGATTTTTGGGATTCAAAAGAGTGCAGGGCAGGATTGGGAGTCAGACTTCAGGGTAGAGTCACATACAGAAATAAAGACAAAACATTTTGAAACTAATAAGTTTGAAACTAACAAATTTGAAACTTTAACAGGAGACCAATTTATAAACATATTTCACAAAGGCAGTAAAGAATTCAGATCAACATAAGTCACATAAACGAAATTCATTGATTAGTAATGAGTCAAGCACCACATTAGGTATCAGTAAGAACTAATTGCATGTCGAGCACAGAATCAGTGGAATAGCATGCTAACAGATTTGACAACAAACTAAGAGATACATGATGAACTATTTTTAGAGAAAGATATTAAACACACATAAAGATAGCCTTAAATTCACATAATTAAACAGGTTTTATCAATTAGTCTACATGTCTAAAATACATAGATCAATGAGTCTAATAACAGTAGCATATTGAACAAGTGAAAGGGTAGAGAAGTTTCAATGACTTACTAGTTTAGGTGAAACATAAAGAAGCTAAGTAATGTAGCAATGATCATCAACAACACCAAACAACAAGAAGATTTCTGGCCTTGGCTTCCAGCCGGCCAGGAATCAAAGCAGAATGGAATAATAGTATACAATATAGAGTTTTAGTAGTGAGAGTATTCTCGAGTTCTAAGTCTTGTTCTAAGGGGGAAAAGGGAGGGGTTTAAATAACATTAGACTAGACTCTACAAATAAGGTAATAATCAATCAGGGAAAACTAAAAATTAATTAAGGAAGTAAAACTCAGAACATTATTTAAGGTAAGCGAGAAATAACAGTTCACGGTAATCATGGAATCAAACAGATTTGAGGAATCAAAAATCCCTAGGTTTAGGGTAACAATTAACGTCAAGAGTCATAAATAGATAGACAAAATCAATAAAGGAAAAATGACATAAATAATAGAAACTTTAACTTTTAGAGTAAATAAAATTAGACATAATGATCAAAGAAAAATAAAAATGCACCTAGACATTTATACGAAAACATTTTTAAAAATGTTAACATAAATAAGAACCGTAACAGATCTGAGCCCTAATTTTAAGGCAAGTAAAATTAGTCAGAAAATTACAACAAAAATCACAAAAAGCACATAGATAGATACACGAAAACATTAAAGAAGATTTTTAACAAAAATAAGAATTTTTTTTAAAAGATCTTGAAAAGATCTAAATCCTAGCTTTTGGGTAAATAAAGAATCGAGAAAATCTCTGAGATTTGTACCCCAAAGAGAAGAAGAATGAAATAGATGAAAAAGGATGGAGGTTTGAACCATATTTGGTCCGAAATAAGGGAAATCGGCTTTCTATTTAGGCAAATCACTATGTTATGCCATAAACGAGTAGCCAATTGCGAGAGAGGACCAATAAGGTAAGAAAATCATCAATGGATTCTTTATCTGGTTGGAATCGACGGGAGATTAGGGGGTGACGACGCTTAGGGTTTCAGAAGAGGAGGAGAGGAGAGAGTTTGAGGGCGGCGATTTTGAGAGAATAGGTTAGGGTTTGGGAGGTGATGGTGTAATTAAAAGGGGAGGATGAATAAGAGCCGTTGATCTTGGGAGACCAATGACCAAGATTAAAAATTAGAACGGGGTGGGTCATGGAGATGGGGCATCGACCGGGTTTAGAGGGTCGGGTTATTTTTGTTTGGCTGGGGTATTTGGGGTAGAATTTTAAGTACTTGGGCTGGGGTTGGTCTGAAATTGGCTAGTTTTTGAATACTCAATATTCATCAAAAAATAGTATAAAAATAAATAACAAAAATATTATTTGTGCACTAGAATAATAACTTAACATTATAAAAATATAAAAATTTATTTTGGCACAAATGATGTAATTATACATGAATATAGGCTATTATTGCAAAAATGTGGAATTAGCCTAAAAATACAAATATATTTATGAAAAATATGTTAAAAGTATTAAAATATAATATGGGTGTAAATGGTGAAATTAGATGATAAAATCATTGAAAAATAATTTGTGATGCAATTAATGAGTATTAATATAATAAAATGTAGGAATAAATTGATTTAAAACCTTTTAAAATTATATAAAATTATGAAAAAATGCTTGTATGTGTCTATAAATCAAGTGATGATGCATATGCACTATTTTAAAAGTATATATATATATATATTTAAAAATATGAGAGAAAAATTGGGTATCAACAATTTTTTCCGAAATAGCATCCCGCGTTTTAGCCCAGCTTATCACACTGCATGCTTCTAGTAGTTCCCCTACTAGCCACGCGTATCAAGCCCACCTTATCTCACCGTATGAGTTTCAACACTCAGACCTTATACCACCGCATGCGTATCAATATCACAACGTATCACAAATCACACCTCTAGTGCCCAATATCACAAATTTCCAGAGAAAACAAACAATAACAGAATTTCACAATAAGAAGCCTACGGCTCAACCACAATGTACACCAAGTCTCAACAATAATAACCTGAAGAATAACTCAGTAGAATGATATTTCACAACTTAACACTATGCCTCGATATGAATCACGACCTTTGCAACTCAATACGAATTTCAACAACATGATTTTTCAAGGAGTAGCAATTTCAAGTAAGAAATCAACAGTTAAATAGTGAATATGGAATAAGGAAACAATAATTTCAACTAAACAAATAGAGCAATTAGCAAGTAAGTAATAGGACAAGAAGAATGTGAAATTAAACTAATTATGATGACTATAACATGTTAAAGTAACTCAATTAAAGCATGAAAGGAATTTACATAACTAAAAAATCAAAAATATCAACATTTAGCCCATGTAAACACTCGTCATCTTGCATAAATGATTTTCACATATCACAATTATCACAACAATACCAAATCATAATGGATAATTTTCCCACACAAGGTTAGACAAGTCACTTACCTCAAAACCACGCTAAATTAATCGACTAGAAGGTCTTTCCCTCAATTTTTCAACTCTGAACGGCTCGAAACCCGAAAAGAATTACAAAAACCTAATACCCATTCGATATCGAATCCAACCATACAAGAATAATTCAAATCCGACCTCATTTTTCCTTTCAAAACTCAAAAATTTAGCCTAAGAAGTCTATCATTTGTTTTCTTCAAATTTTCCAACTCCAATCCCTAATTACATAATAAAAACAATGATAGATTCGAGTAATTTAACCAAAATTGAGTTAGACATCCTTATCCCAATGATCTCTCGGAATATCCCTCGAAATTTTGCTTCAAACTGAGCACTAAGTCCAAAATGTGAATTATGAAATAACCCTCAATTTTGAAACTTAAGTCTGTTGCCCAGTGATTCCTTCTTCGCGAATGCGGAAAATGTCACGCGTTCGTGAAGCATAAAAATGTTGATGCCCAGATTTCCTCTTATGCGAACGCGATGACAAAATTTCTCAAGCTTAGCGATCGCGAACACGTAGATCAACGCGTGAGTCCCACCCCAGGCCGCCTTTCCTCTTTGCGAACGCGAATCCCAATCTGTGATTGCAGTGTACAAAATCCTGGCCCTTCGCGAGCGCGTGACCTTCTTCGTGAATGGGAAGGGTAACCTACAGCAAATCTCGGAATACTCTACGTGAACACGGGAAAACCTTCGTGAATGCGGTGAAGGAAACCAGAGCTAAGAAAAACAAGAACTTCAACAGCTCCTCAATGATCCGAAATGTACCGAACATGGTCCGAATTACACCCGAGGCCCCTGGGACCTCCTGCAAGCATACCAACAAGTCCTAGACATCATACGAACACGCTCGAAGCGTCAAATCATATCAAACAACACAAATTCTACGAATCGCAACCCAAATTCAAGCCTATGAAGTATGAACTTCCAAATTTCGAAACCAACGCCGATTCATACCAAAACAACTCCGACTAACACCAAAATTTGCACACAATTCATACATGACATTACACCAAAATTGGGATCCAACCCCGATATAAATAAAGTCAACTCCCCGTCAAACTTTCCAAAATCTTTCATTTTCCAACTTTTGCCAATTCACGCTGAAATGACCTGCGAACCTCCAATTCAACATGCAGACACGCTCCCAAGACCAAAATCACCATACGGAGTATTGGAACCATCTAAACTCCATTCTGGAGTTTCTTCACACAAGTCAAACTACGGTCAACTTTTACGCCTAAAATCTCTAACTTAGGGATCATATGTCTCATTTCACTCCAAAACTCTTTCGAACTCCAAACCAAGCACCCCGTCAAGTCACATAACCACAATATAACATAGAGAAATCATAAATTAGAGAATCGGGGCTAAAATGCTTAAAACGGGATCGTTGCACCCAATGATGTAATTCCTTTTCGAATTAAACTACACATACGCAGACCCTGCGAAGTTGATCCTACTTAAATTAGAAAGGTACGTCCACAATTTTCTTTTAAATTCAATTAAATAAGTTAATCATATTCGCAAGAGTTGGAACTCTGAAATTAAGTATAAATTTACCACTTCGATTCTCCTATATTTGGTATCTTTTGTGATATTTAAGATTTACGCTGCACTAACATTTTCTCCCTAGATCATTTTTCTTTGTTTATTTTTCCTTTTTTTTCTTTGGAATTTGAAGTGATTAGCATGTAGCTTATTATAGTAGAAAATAACGTGAAGAAATAGAGTTAATTAGCACTGCATCTGCCCCTGGGATGCTAATTTGGTACCTTTAATAGACCAAATAATAGACGCTTCAGTACTCTTTCTGGCCGTAGATTCGAGGTAGTCTATCAGATACATCGTGCTCGCCTCTGCACCTTTTACTATTACAGGTAAGACATTCCTCTTAATAATTTCATTTGGTTCTGTCTTTTAAAATGAACTAGAAAATTTCAAAGATGGAGCACCATTTAGGCTTGTCTTTTAAAAACTATTCTCATAAATAATTAGTAGGCTTTGTTTATTCCAAAAACAACATATTTTTTTTAATACATTTTTTATCACTTTCACGTTGATAACTTCATTAACTAAGGAATTCCTATATATTAATACACTTTTTCCTCACTCTTCCATAATTTCTTTTTTCTTTTCCATAAATAACACGTACCCAAATATATCAAAGATTCTGAAAGAAGAATATCTCAAAACACAATGAAAATTTTAGTTTTTTCTTTTTCTTTTTTGCGTTTTAACTTTTTTCTGTATAATTTTATTTTAACTCAAAATATACCTTTACTATATTTCAAGTATATTATATTGTTATAATTTACAACGTAAATATTCCATCACTATGTCATTTATATTTTTTATATGTATTTATACCACATATATTATTATATGTATACATCATAATACATAATACTTAAGCTTAACAAATACTGATTCTGTCGAATATATCAAAAACTAAAAAGAGTTGCAACTGATCGCTTTCTCCCATTCTCATAAATAAATAAAGTAGAGATATGTGCTTACCGTTATAAAACCACTGATGCGGGGATAGTATCACTTTTAGCCCGCACCAGAAACTATTTACATTTAGTAGTCGAAAAAGTATATAAAATTTGTATAATTTTTGTATATAACAAACAGAATGTATATATATATATAAATTTTATACATTTTGTCGGCTATTATTCTTACAACGGCTATACAATGCCATTTTTCCAAATCTTTTTCACTTCTGGATATTTGAAGATAATTTACATATTTGATTTAAACTACAATGAGGTTGTGTACATGTAATTGAGTTATATTACAAGACTGTTTTTGTGTATATGCAATTGATCCCATGTAATTACCATGCATTATTAACTTAAATATTGAATGAGATAATCTTTAGGACTTTGAAATTAAATCTATAGTATTTGTCACTCTTATTTTTCTAGGAGTTTTTTCTTTCAATTGAAAAAAAATGGAATTTTATTTCCTTCCAAACACAAGTTTACTTGGGATTAAAGGTTCAACATCTAATCCAATTCTTCGTTGCATAACTAAATGGTTCCAATCAAGTTCTAATTGGAATAAAATGGACTTTGGGTTAGATTCTTAATTTTGAGGGAAATACTTGTACAAATACAAATGTAATTGCCTTAGATTTAATCATCATAGAAGTTAGAATTTTTTAATCCTTTCAAACAAATATGTAATTATAGAAGAATAGAAGATTTACATAGCTATTGTAAAGTCAATACGAGATTATTTCTCACGAGGTTGATGGGTTATATTTGAAAAGGGATAGTTAAATGGGGTTGCATCCGTACTTACTTTTTGTGTCACGTTTTAACTTATATCCGCTTTGTAAAAAAAATTACATTTATACCCGCTTTTGCGCATAACTTCAGCATCCGGGGCTGAAGTAGCAAAGACAATCACGCAAAACTTCAGCATTCTAGTAGACGGCCCTGAAGTATCTTGCAAACTTCAGCTCTAGAGCTGAAGTTGTTGTCTTTGTAACTGGGGAACTTCAACATACGAGGCTGAAGTTCCCCAGTTTTTAAAACAAAAACTTCAGCCCCGTATGTTGAAGGTTTTGTCTTTATAACTTGGGAACTTCAGCTCTAGTTTGTAACTGGGAAACTTCAGCTCTAGAGCTGAAGTTTTGTCTTTGTAACTGGGGGAACTTCAGCCCCGTATGCTGAAGTTTTGTCTTTATAACTGACGAACTTCAGCTTAACTGGTGAACTTCATCTCAGCGAGGGAAAGGGAGCTGAAGTTATTTAAAAAATGGATACAAGTTAAAAGTTTTTTAAAAAACGGGTATAGGTTAAATGGGGGCGACCAAATAAGGTGCCCCGCGTAATTTTTACTAGTTAAATCGACAGAGAGAAATAGATTTAAAATCTAAAACATGGACACCAATTATCTAATTTAATCATTCATCTTGGAAGGTTATATATATATATATATATATATATATATATATATATATATATATATATATATATATATTTTCAACATACTTGGTGACTAGATGCAATTAAAAATTTATCTTTTAAAAATATATTTTATAACCATTGATAGGAAATATAGGTGCAATGCACATACATAGTAAAAATTGCGCGGAGCACCCTATTTGGTCACCCCCATTTAATTTATACCCGCTTTTTAATTTTTTTTTAACTTGTACCCACTTTTTAAATAACTTTAGCTCCCTTTCCCTCGCTGAGCTGAAGTTTCGCCAGTTAAGCTGAAGTTTCGCCAGTTATAAAGACAAAACTTCAGCATAGGGGGCAGAAGTTCCCCATTTAATAAGACAAAACTTCAGCTCTAGAGCTGAAGTTCCCTAGTTATAAAGACAAAAACTCCAGCTTTAGAGCAAGAGTTCCCCAATTACAAAGACAAAACTTCAGCTCTAGAGCTGAAGTTCCCCGTTTACAAAGACAAAACTTCAGCTCTAGAACTGAAGTTTTGTCTTTGTAACTGAGGAACTTCAGCCCCGTATGCTGAAGTTTTTGTCTTTATGAAGTTCCCCAGTTACAAAGATAAAGAGCTGAAGTTCCCCATTTACTAGAGCTGAAGTTCCCCATTTACTAGAGCTGAAGTTCCCTAGTTACAAGGATAAAAACTTCAGCTCTAGAGCTGAAGTTCCCATTTACTAGAGCTGAAGTTCCCCAGTTACAAAGACAAAAACTTCCCCATTTACTAGAGTTGAAGTCCCTCAGTTACTAAGACAAAAACTTCAGCTCAGCTCTAGAGCTGAAATTCGTAAGCTACTTCAGGCCCGTCTACTAGAATACTGAAGTTTTACGTGATTGCCTTTGCTACTTCAGCCCTGTATGCTGAAGTTATGAGCAAAAGCGGGTACAAATGTATTTTTTTTATAAAGCGAGTATAAATTAAAACGTGACACAAAAAAATGGGTACGGATGCAAAAGTTCCACATGCATACAACCTAGTACTATTATTTATAATAATCACTATATGACATATTCTTACATTTTAAATTTGGTATTTTATACAAATAGCCGGCCATATTATACACTAATTATACATATTTAATATATAAATTATATATATAACATATATTTGCCGATTTGTTTTAGTTGGGTTAATTCTTGTTTAATTTTTGAAAAGAAACAGCCCATTAGCTTCTTAGATCCAGAACGGCCAATTAGGGTTTCACGGATCCCCTCCTCTCTCCTATATAAGTAAACCACAACTCTACGTTTTCAGAAACCTTTCTTATAGAGCCTCCTCCTAAAACCCTAGCTCTTCTCCTCTTTCCTCCAATCGTCTGAAATATTCGTTCGAATCACACACCCTAGCCCTCGGGTGTTCAATCCAAATATATACATGTTCAAAATCATCATATGAACCTTCAAATCATCAATCTATGGTCATTTATCTTTATCAGTGTATTTATTTTTCTCTTTTGTTTCAGCTAAGCAAAATTGTACGTATGCAGTCTGCACGTAGCCTCCCGGGCTCGTCTGAGCAATTTTTACATGAAGTTAGCAGCCCCAAAGCTCGTGCTATATCTACAGCCGCTAGTGTTGCAGTTTAGCCCTTTTGTACCTTCTTTACCCTTGGCTTTATCTGTGTCAAAATCAACGGCTACATTTTCATCTTCTTTACATAATGTGTTTCTGTGTTAATTCCTTTTTTTAATGTAACTATAAAATGCCTCATATCACCTTTAGCTCATTTTCTTCTTATTCAGTGAAAAAACAGAGCTAGTCAACGAGGCTGAAATTAAAATAGCAGTGTCAACGTGGGGTTTATTGCATTTTTTCTTACTGTTTTACTCCTAAGTCCACTGCTATATTGTAATTTTTTGTTTTTCTAATGTTGGGATTTTTTTTAATGTTGGCTATGATTAAAAAATTTATCCGCGCTTCTGAGAGCAATCTATGAAGTATACGATAAAATAATGGTTGAATTTCTTAATATGAGCCTAAATTTTCCTATTTTTCACATTTTTAACTATAAAGTCATTTTTTACCAAGAAAAGTTTATTCAGCTTAGTGTTTTTTTGGCAGTGATGATATATAAATACAGCTTTAATGCCAGTTCTGCTTCTGAAAATCCTTGATTGATAGAGCTGTTTATTTCTCTGAGCCTCAATTTCATTAAAAAAGTTTATGTTTTGCACTTAGTTTTATTATAATTTATGTGTTTTAAGAATAATTTTTTATGTGTGAAAAATGTTTTATGTATTGTTATTTTTAGCTATGTATAAGTAGTTGACTTAGCTTAATTGTACAAGTGGTATGATTTGTATAAAGGTAACAATTTCATGAATATTGTGAGTGTTGAGAAAAATGTTTGTGTGATAAATAAAGTGAGTGTTTATCATGGAGGAATGATGAAATTTTTTTCTTAATAAGAGGCCAGTGATGTATGGTAATTGTCCGTACCATATGAGGAATTTAACAACTCCTTTGATTTTATATTTACCTAAATTTCTGAGGTCTCTTTAATCTTCCTCATTTTACTTATAAAACATTATTTTTAATAAGTATGTCTAGTATAATTTTGGTTTTTATAGCCTAGTTGCTGGCAGCTTGATGCATAATGTATCCTACGATTGCTTCGGTTTTTAATAGCAAGCTCCCCGAGTGGTGTAAACAACCTGCCATAATGCAAACATTAGTGTCAATTTTAACTTGTGACATGTAGATAATCTTACTGTCGCTCAAAGGCTTATTGCCTAGTTGCTGGTGATGATATAATCTATTTTATATGAGGTGTAGTGGATCCAAGTCCCTGCTTTTGCAGGGGGAACCTCTTGGTGAAACTACATTACAAATGATCATATTGGATTCTTCTGAAGCTATAAGTTTATTTGAGATTTTCAAAATGGATTTTTATTTTCTGACTTCTTAATATGCTGAAAATATGAGTTTCACTATACCCTTGCTCTTTAAATGTGGATGTAGGGTCTGAAAAACTCATAAAGTTTGAGTGCTGTCATCAGCTTCTTCACTTGTACCAACATGTTTGGAGTCAAATAAAAGCACTATATTTTTTTTTTACCATTTTTGGTTATATAAATTCTTTTGTTTTGTTAATCACTTCAAGAAGTTGTTATTGAAATACTATTATGAAGGATTGATTAAAGGTGATCAAGAATATCTAATACAGTTTAGAATCTAATTCTCTAGCTGACTGTTTTCATCAGTTTCTTCACGTGTTATTTGTACATCATGCTCTTTTTCTAAACCGAATGACCCCTTCACTTGTTTCAACATGTTTTGCATCTGTGTTACATATGCATTCTTTTATTTGGAAGTCTTCAAAGTTATTGAGCTTGGTTTTTTGAACATTTTCTATAAATGTGCAATTCAGTTTTGACAAGAATGATACCCAGGTTATTGAGGAGGTTAGCTTGTAAATGTGGTAGGTATCTTCTTTGTAATAGGATAGGAAGTTTTGGGAGTTGCCAATTGTTGACTATCAAATGTGCAATACTATTGAAGTCTGATAGGATCATTTAGTATATCTGATACAGTTAAGAACCATATTCACTATCTGATGATCAATAATGTGATCTTCACCTTTTACTCTTTGAGCAACTAGTGAATGGTTCTAAAATTGTATTAGGCATATTCTACCTTAGCCGATGTTGGAGTATTTGACTGATTATGATCAGAGGCGGAGCCACATGCGGTAATTTTTTTTAAATATGTATATATATATATATATATATATATATATATATATATATATATATAT
>ML418515.1:0-66350 GCA_005239525.1 Nicotiana knightiana | reverse complement strand
TTTTTTTTATATATATATATATATATATATATATATATATATATATATATATATATATATTGACACTCTTTGATTTCTTGGTGAGTTTTTTGTTTTTATTTTGGCCTCCGTGAAAATCCTGGCTCTGAAGCTGATTATGATTGCCTCTGGTGCCTATTATAACCAATCACTTGGTCACTCTATAGACTCACCGGTCTAAATTGAGTTTGTTGCAGAGCACATAACAACTGCACAGATAAGTTGTCTATGTTACTATTCCCACACGCAGATTTGGGAATAGTAAGATAAAAAAAATGTGATGATTAATATTGTAATATCAAAGGACGTTGATTAAACTGGTATTATCTTGCATGCAAATTGTATCACTTGGCATTTGTGGATCGAACCAGAAGCTTGCGGAAAACACTCATTTACATATCTCGAAGGTTGCAAAAATTGTGGACAAAATAAAATCGAAGCAGGCCTAATTTTCAATCACCATCAAACCATTTGCCATCTCTGCAAAGGTATTTCAGCGTCCAGCTATGCTGTAAATTAGTGTGTTTCTGGGCTTCACAAGAGGTCAAAAAGTATTTTTTTCTTTCCAAAAAACACTTTTTTCTTGGCCAAATGTTCTCTGGGAGAAGAAAAAAGTAGTTTCTTCTTAGAAGCATAAGCAATTATGACTTTTCTCTTATCAAAAAAACCATTAATAAAATATAGTATATACTAAAGTAACTGTTAAAGTTGATATTTAAGATTTTAAGTAGGCGAGTAAGAATATCGGAAACTGAGAATATGCAAAAGGAATTATTTGATCAATGACCCAAAGTTATGTTACAAACGCTTATGATTTTAGAGTGTTATTCATACATAAGAAAGAATTCAGTTCATGACAAAGACAAAAAGCTTGAACCGCTAGAATGTTATTGATGTTTCATAGCGTCCATGAGGGGTTAAAGTAAGAACTAATACCTTCAGTTGCAAATTAGAAGATAAAGTAAGCCTACTTAAATGTTGTGATAGAAGAGGAAACTAAAGAGTTACACCAGCTTAGTGAATTGAAATTTGATTATTAGACCCTAATGAGTATTGAAATCGTGATTTAGAACATTGTAGAATCACTCTAAATATCAGAGATACAAAAGAGTAGTACAACGACCATATTCTATAATGGTTCTATGATAAATCTAGTTAGAACAATACCAACCTCATAAGAAGTCAGTATGAAGCTTTTGGCGGATTGTGGATGCACATGATGTGAAAGTATTATAGTAGAACTTTAAGGTGCGGATGTGAATTGCACCTATGTTGAAAGAGATAGAATATACGATGCAAGATTTAAAGGTAATTAAGGTACAAGTGAAGAATGTACGAGATGTCAAAGTACAGAAGGTTACAAATAATTCAGATATCAGATAGAGGGATGGAAGCGTCGTAATTCTGTATCAAGAAATGATAGTGGTGTCGTCAGTTGCATAGTTTTCAGCCTGTGATTTCCAGATACAAAGAAGTCTAGTTAAGAGAGTAAAGAAGAGTTAGAGACGATATGATATCTCGCTTGAAGTTCCAGAATAACATATGGAAATCTATGGTGCTAGCAAGTTAAAGGAAGGTTGCAAGTAGTATAAATAGATACATATAGGTTACAAACTAAAGTATAGTAGAACAACAAGGTTTTAGCTAGACGAAGTAAGTATAAGAAAAGGTGAGTGAGAAGGTAAAGAGAATAGGTAAGTCCTCGGGATTAAACACACAACAAGAGAGCTGATGGTTTTCATAAAGTTATAAAAAACTCAGTATAGCACGAATGAACCTAGAGGAGTTTAAAACTAGGATAATTTAGAAAAGATGGAATGCTGCCTTAGTGGTAGAATATGGGTGTAATTATGATAGATTAGTGGATGATATTTAGGCATGCGATTGGATAATGATTCAAAGAAAAAATATTTCATGAATTGGAGAGGATTAACATACTCCCATAAAGTGAATCACGCGGCTACGAAATACGGTTAATGAAGTATTGTATCATCCCTAAGTGGATCAGGAAAATAACTCCAGATGTTCCCGATGAGACGTGAGCAGAGGTAGATTATAGATCAACCTTAAGGTGAATCTACAATAGGTGAAAAAAAAGAGGTTCCAATGTATGAAATGAAATTAGGCCATCATTCTTAAGATGAACAGTAGTGAGTGTAATATGGGTGTAATATTGGAATATTATAACATGTACTTTTGGAGTGAGACTAGGGTGCTTAACATTATAAAGAGATTATGTTATGAGTTATTTTAGTACTGTGATATTCGTGTGTTATGTTTTGAAGTCAAGCGAGTTGTGGAACAAAAGTTGGAAAGGGTCATCACAAGTTACATTCACAAATATGCTGAAAATTAGGTCAAATATAAATGAGCATTTTTCCCAATGTACTTGGAATTTCGGGGTGATCTACCTACCAATTGAAGATCTACGAGTCTAGTTTCCAAAGGATTAAATCGTTCATTGATACAACATTGGAGTAGCGAGATATTCATATTTTCGCGAGATTGTGCAGATTGGTAGGTGACAAGTAAGTGCGTCACCTACTTGCCAAAAGGGGATACTCAATTAAAAGCTCCAAAGTAGGAAAAATGGGGACTTTTAAGGACTTATAAAATCATTTAATTCACTCATATTTCAGACCTTGAAAACCAGATTTAACCCCTGCAACTCCTCCCCAAAAATTCCACATAAACCCTAGAGATGTTACGATGTGATTCTAGTGCCGAAAAGCCCGGACAACTTGCTAGTTTCTCTTTCTCCTTCTTGTAGCTGCGTTGAGGAACTGATTTTTGATGAAGAATGAACAGGTTTTGTGGGTTATACCCAGTACAAGATTAAGGTGCAACAAGACGAGTTTAACATGGTTATTGGAATGATTGTGATAAGGTATGTTAAGGCTAAACCTTTCCTTCATTTTGGCATGATCCCATGACGACATCTGTTTGATAACGAGACATAAAAAGAAGTTCGTATTTCTAAATTTATTCACATTATCATAGTCTCATAAGTTACAGTATTCTCCCTTATCGGGATTTCATAATCAGTTTAGTTTTGTCGTATGTCAACCAAGAGAGCAGATAGTCTATATATATACAGTATTACAGTATTTTCACCACCATCGAGCTATAATCGATGAGCAGGCCTCTATTGGACAACCTCTGATAAGATTGTGAGTTATATACCGAGCCTACTATGGCCGGGCGCCTATGAGCGAGCCCAGAATGGCCGAGATACAGAGCCTAGTATAGTCGAGCGCCTATGAGCGAGCCTATTATGGCAAAGCATTTACACATACCGAGTCTTATAAGGCCGGACAACTATTTTACTTACTATATTGAGAGAGTTGAGTCAGTATCAACAGGTAAGCATATCTTCAGATTATCTTTGACTCCCAGTTACTTTCAGTTATTATATTATCAGTTCAGTTTCAGCTTTCAGTTATCCCGTTGCCTTATATACTCGGTACATTATTTCGTACTGACGTCCCTTTTACCGGGGACGCTGCATTTCATGCCTGCAGGTCCTCATTGGTAGTTGGACTGACCCTCCCAACAAACAGAGTCAAACATCAGCTTGGTTGATAAGCTCCACTTCCTCGGAGTTACCAGGTCTAGACCTTGGAGTCCATTTTATATATACAAGTTTGATGGGTAGGTCGAGGCCCTGTCCCGACCATGGTACAATTCAGTTATCTCTAGAGGCTTGTAGACAAGTCCTATATATTTTGTATAGCAGTTGATGTTCATGGCGTCTTCATCGGCCTGCACAATTATATATATAAGCTTTTGGTTATGTTTACCCCTCATATGAGAGAGACATTATTTTCAGATTATTCATAATATGGCCTCATCGGCCTATGTCGAGGGTTACCCCTCCAGAGTTCACAGTTACCGAGTGATACGCTCAGGCCACGTATGACACCGGGTGCCGGCTACGCCCCTTCAGGTTTGGGGCGTGACACTAACTTACGTATGAAATATAAACTTAACAACAACTATGTATGGTAGAAGGCCATTTGGTATTAAAGTATTTAATTATTTTTCTTGGTAATAATTATTGCTATCATTTTCTACTGAGTCAAAAACTAAAATATTTTATTTTTACTATAAAATTTTGCAATCAACCTTTTATTTAGTTGATCAACATATTCATTTCTGTTAGCTAGGATATCTTATTAGTTTTATCATGCAATTTGCACAAATTGTATTTTAATCTAATGATAGAAAATTTTCTCTTATTAAATGCACTACTATTACCACTGGGATTGATAACCAAGTATTCAGGAAAAAACAAATCTTTTTGTTGATGCTTTTATTTTTGTCCGACACGAAGCAAGAAGACATTGAATACTGGATCTGTTCTTACTTTATATTTCTTGTCAGTTGAATCTTTTTCATTTGAGGCTAGATGTATAACTTTGGCAAGCTAGCTTTTACAGTCTATGTTTTTGTCGATTTTGGAACTACTTGTAGTACTTGACATAAATCACCTCCCAAATCATTAATTTTTCTACCAAACGGTTCATTAATATCCAATATAACTCTAGAACTCCGGTTGACACTTAGCCATAAGTGCTTCATTCCATATTACTAATTTTTTTTCCTTATAAATTTAGCATCATTGCTCTACTTTGATATATTTGTGATGGTTATTTAAGTTATTTGAAGAGGTATATCAAATTTAAAGTGAGTGGCCTCACAATAAAATCGTTGTTGGTACACCACTTGCTATTATTTCTAACAGTGTCATGCCTCTTGATATGATATTTGCAAGTAACGCATGACATAGAAATATTATTTAGATGCCGTCGGAGGCATCAACAAGAATAATTTCATTATAGCAGAGTCAACTCTTTAAAATATAGTCTTGAAAGCTTGTTCTTGTTTTGAATTTAGCTTTGATTGTGCTTCCTCAGACACTTGTACAACATTTTGATTCTTAATAAAATATTAACCTTATTACTTTTATTCTAATCTTTTTATGGAATAAGTTTATGTACCCTAAGTTTTTTTAACTTGAATAAGAAATTTACTCATATAATAAATTTAAAATATAATTGAATTGGAATCTCTTGCTAAATAATTAATTAAAAGATTTAATTATTTAATTTTAACATAAAGATAATTTAGTCTATGTTGATTCAGATCTTAATATTAGTTCATCTCTTGTTTTGAATATTTAATCTTAAAATTAATTTTATCAACCGTAAATTTTATTTTCAAAGAGTAAAAGATTGATATGATATTTCACTTTTAGATCTTTATGTTTGTAGAATTATTAGTGGTATTGACTCTTACCAGCCATTTTTTCTCTTTCTCATACATATTATATTCTTAAATATCTTTTAGTTATTGTTTAATAATTGGGTATTTTTAATATTTACGCAAAAATTAAAAAAAATATTATTTGAGTAGGAATATAGTTCAAATATAATATAAAAATATATTATCGTAGGCGTATTTTTTTTCTCAATTTTAACTCTTTATGCAGTTAATTTTGATATTACTTTTAATTTTTTTGTTATTGGACATTATGGGGTAGTAGTGTATTGCCAATGCATAGGATTCTGATAAAATTGATTTTATTGAACTTCCCTACATATTTTTGATAATTTTTAATAGATAAATTTTATTAATTTCAAAATATTAAATATTAAAAATTAGCATGGAAAGTATTGTAGTCCAAAAAATAAGTTATTACAACTATGCCTTTTACCTATGAGTTCTTCTATTTATTATTTTAGGGCTATTTTGGTATATTAATATTTTATCTATGCTTTTATAATAATATAGGCTCTCATTTTTCTAAGAATTTTGACAATATAATACATTCTCAAATTAAATTAGTAAGAGGACACTATAATACATTTTCAAATTAAAGTAGTAATAGAAATTTTTAAAAAGTATATCCTAAAATTAATAGGATTAGATAACTAAAGATATTTACTTGTTCAATTTTACATGAATTAGACAGCCCGAAAGTAATTATATGTCACGACCCAAATTTTCCCTTTGTTGGGTATCGTGATGTCACCTAGTCTTAAAGATTAGGTAAGCCTAACATTCATGGAATAGCAACAATAATAAAAAAATCTAATATTTTATGAAAAAGGATTCTTTGTACAAAGAGCATATTCCCAAAATTCGGTAGTACAAGTCATAACCTCTAAATTGTTTACTACAACTTCTAAATACAACTGCTTGGAAGTAAGTGAAAACAATGTAAATACAGAATATGAAGGTGACTCCGAAGCCTGCAAACGCAGCAACAGATTACCTTGAGTCTCCTCAGCAAGAATCCACACAGCTAATAACGATCAATACCTGGATCTGCACAAAAAAATATGCAGAAGTATAGAATGAGCACACCACAACGGTGTCCAATAAGTATCAAGACTAATCTCAGTGAAGTAGTGACGAGGACTAGTCAAGATACCCACTGGTCTAATAAACTTAACAAACATAAGTACAGGAAATAACAGAAAGAGCAGTACTTGGGAAAATATATTTTGAACATCACGTGTTTTTGATGATATTTGAAAGAGCACTACTTGGAAAAATATATTGAACATCACGTGTTTTGATAATATTTGAAAGACCAGTACTTGGAAAACTATATTTTGAACATCACGTGTTTTGATGATATTTGAAAGAGCAGTACTTGAAAAAATATATTTTGAACATCACGTATTTTGATGATACTTGAAAGAGCAGTATTTGGGAAAGTGTATTTGAACACCCCATATATGAATAAACTATGTTATAAAGATTTCTCTTTATAAAAACATATAAATATACATTAAGAGAAAGTATATTTCAAAGAAGAAATTTCTCTATTCTGAAATGATTATATCATTAACGTTTTCAAAATGAACTCAAGATTTAAAGGTTTTCACTCGAAGGTTTGACCAGTTTTATTTAATCATTGGCTAAGGCCTGACGTGAATAAATTGATGTAGTGCTGAGTTGCTTGTGTTTTTGTTGGGTTGTAGTTTCCGCCATTTGGATTGCATCCTTTCCATTCTCTTTGCGTATTTCTATTATGCTGTCCGTTGATCGTGATTATTGAATTTTTTCTCGTATTGTTCGATCGTATTGTTAATTACATTGAGAAATCTTTAGATAGATATTTTGGTTCGGTCATTTATACATCTATGACTTTTTACTTATTAGACCGGTGGTGTCTTGACTAGTCCTCGTCACTACTTCACCAAGGTTAATCTTGATACTTATTGGGCACCGCTGTGATGTGCTCATACTACACTTCTGCACATTTTTGTGTGCAACTTCAGGTTATTGTTGTTGGTAGCTGCGCAGGCCGTTGCTAAGGAGACTTAAGGTAACCTGTTGCTGCGTTCGCAGGCTTCAGAGTCACTTTCCTGTTTTATTTCTATTCAATTGTACTTACTTATTCCTATACAATTGTACTTAGATTTGATAGAAAGATTTCGTAGAGCTTATGACTTGTATTTACCGGGTTTTAGGAAATTGTAAACTCTGTCAAGAATTCTATTTCGAAATTTTTAGAATTCCTTTATTATTGTTGTTGTTCAGTGTAAATGTTATGCTTACCTAGTCCCTAAGACTAAGTGCCATCACGATACCCAACGAAGGAAAATTTGGGTCATGACACATAACCTCTATCTATTATCTACACAGTGTGACTAACAACAGAACGACTACAATGAGGAAGGAAGAACAATAAACAACAACGAATCACCAAAATAATACACCGAAGGATGGATGGGAACACAGCTCAAGTCCGAAAAATCACAACACAATAAGGGCAAGTAGTAACTCAGCACTGCATTAGTCTCCACATCAGGCCTTAGCCACAAATCCTAATAAAATAGTCAAAATCTTCGAGTATAAAATTTCATCCGCAAGTTTTTATATTGAAAGCTTTAAGGTAATATCCTTTTTAAAGGAAAATTCTTTTGAAATATATTTTCCCAAGAGATGTCTCTCAGACATAGTTTTCTTCAAGATAAAAGCTTTTCAAATATACTTTTCCAAAGAAAATGTCCTTCAAACATAGTTTTTTTCAACATAAACGTTTTTCAAATATACTTTTCCAAAGGAATGTCCTTCAAACACAGTTTTATTCAACATAAACGTTTTTCAAATATACTTTCCCAAAGGAATGTCTTTCAAACATAGTTTTATTCAAGATAAATGTCTTTCAGATGTACTTTTCAAATAATTATCTTTCAAACATAATTTATTTGATAAAATCTACCGGGATCCCGTCCCGTAGTTCTGAATTTATCACACAATACAGAGGATCTCCCAGAATACGTCTGTAGTCCCAAAATAATATTCAGTGCTGGGGGATCTCCCGGAATACGTCTGTAGTCCCAAAGTAAATATGCAGTACATGGGGGATCTCCCAGAATACGTCTGTAGTCCCTAATTTAAACATGCAGCATAGGGGGATCTCCCAGAATACGTCTGTAGTCCCAAAGTAAATATGATGTACAGGGGGATCTTCCGGAATACATCCGTAGTCCCAATTTAAATATGTAGTGCAACAAACAAAGACAACAATTATAGCACGGCAGCAAACTCGTACATCACCACATCATGACAATAACACAAGGTACGGCGAATAAATCAATACAAGAACTTCAATTCACAAAGAAATAATACAACATCGTTCACAAAGAATAATCACGGTAAAGAATGCTAAGTGCAAAGAGAACAACTAGACCAGAGAAAAACAAGACAAGGCAACACATCCACAAAATTCAAGTCAACAATAAGAAGCCAACACAAGTCAAATAATTCCAAGTAAGGACAAGTCGACTAAGATATAAGTTATCTAACCCCTCATGCGGTTGAGAAATTATGCGAGATATTCAACAATTCAATTAATTATAGGTAGTTTATGAAAATATAGCATGACGATAAAAGAGGTAAAGTCTTTGGTTAAGTCAAAACAGGGTCAAGTAGGCGGTAAGGGTGAATCCTAAAGCAATTAGCCCTAATCAAAGCATGTATGAGTGAATCTAGCAATTTAGAACTCAAGTGTATCAAGAACAACTTCGTACAAGGTGAATATAAGGAACTAAAAACCCTAAAATGTCAACCTTCTACAAATAAGTCCGAACACACACTCGTTACCTCGCGTACACGGATTACAATCAACATAGAAAACTCAAATCCTAAGGGGTAATTCTCCCACACAAGGTTAGGCAAGATACTTACCTCAAAGACGACAACCCGGTACTCTAAAATGGACTTCTCGGGTGAAAAAGCCTCCGGACAGCTCAAAACCAACTAGAACAACTTCAAAACACACATAAAACTTGTAAGGAGCTATTCCGGATAATAAAGTTTCGATCTTTACAAAAATCTAAAAATCGACCCAAAAGTTGACCCCCGAGCCTGCACATCGGAATCCGTCAAATTTAGAAAAATTCGAATACCATTCCAATATGAGTTCAACCATACAAAAATTACCAAATTCCGATACCATTTCATCCCTCAAATCATGAAATTTCGTTTTGAAAATTTTCTTCTAAAACCAATATTTTTCCTAACTAAAAACACAATTTAAATGATAAAAATAAAGACTAATTCATGGAATATATTTAGTTCTAAGTGAAGAACACTAACCCAATCGAATTGCTTGAAAACCCCACCAAGAATCGCCAAGAACCGAGCTCTAGAAGTCAAAATGTGATAAAGATGGTGAAACCCTCAATTTTGGGATATATTCTGTCTGCCCAGGTGTTTGTGCATCCTGAACGCGAAAGAACAATCGCCTTCGCGGAGAAGGAAAATGAAAGCTGCCCGAATGAGAATCGCGAACGCGACATAACGTACGTGAACACGAAGAGGAAAGATCTGAGGGCCCAGCGATTGGCCTTCGCGAACGCGTGGAGTAGTACGCGAACACGGAAGACAAAATGACATAACTACGCGAACACGTAGGGTGAATGCGGTTAAGGAAAAAGGCTGGCTTCCGCGATCGCGAAATGAAAGATGCGAACGCGAAGAACAATTATTCCCTCCTCCAGAATTACTCATCGCGAACGCGGAGGAGCGGATGCTAACGCGAAAGAGAAAACCAGTTGACAGACATCAACAGTAAAAAATAGAATAGGAATTGACCCGAAGCCTATCCGAAATGCACCCGAGGCCCTCGAGACGCCGTCTAAACACACAAACAAGTCATATAACCTAACACGGACTTGTTCGAGATCTCAAAACACATCAAACAACGTCGAAATGACGAATCACACCATAAATCGAACTTATGAACTTTAATCTTCAAACTTCTAAACTCGTGTCGAAACATATCAATTCAACCCGGAATGACGCCAAATTTTGCAGACAAGTCGCAATTCACATAACGGAGTTTCTCCAACTCTTGGAATCGCATTTCGACCCCGATATCCTAAAAGTCAACTGTGGTCAAACTTCTCCATTTCCCAAACTTCAAGTTTTTCCAACTTTCGCATAATTGCCTCAAATTACTCCACGGACCTCCAAGTCCAAATCCGGACGCACGCCTAAGCCCAAAATCACTATACGAAGCTGTTGACATTATCCAAAACTTATTCCGGAGCCGTTTACATAAAAAAAGTCAAATTCCGGCCAAATTCCACCACTTAATCTTCCAAAACAAAATCATTCTTCCAATTACTTCGAATCATCCAATAACTGAATCCAACCATGCACGCAGGTCGATATACACAATATGAAGTTGTTCAAGACCTTACGCCACCGAACGGAGCTTAAATTCTCAAAACTACCGGTCTGGTTGTTACATTATACTAATAGAATTCCTAAAGGTAATCATGTAGGATTCCTAACGTACAGTGTTATGTCCTAAAACTAATAGGATTATAATGCTAATATCTAAAATTTCAGTTATCTCTTTTTATTATGAGTTATTATGCTCAATATTATAAAGTTATTTTTGTAAACCAACATTGTATTCATGCTTTTATAATAATATAGATTTTTCTCAAAAGTACTTTTCAAAAAAAGTGTTTCCGGATATAAGTTACTTTTTTTTTCCGTGCTTCTCCAGAATTGCTTTTGCTTCTACAAAACAACACTTTTTTTCGGTAGAAATTCAAAAATAGCCAGATTTACAAAAATAGCCACAATTCAAAAGTAATAAAAAATTAGCCACTTTTCATGTAAAGATAAATCTGAACAAAAACACTGTTCAAAATTCGAAAAATACTCCAGCATAATATACTGGAGTTCCAGTATATTATACATGAGTTCCAGTATATTAGAACTCCAGTATAATATACTGGAGTTCCAGCATAAGTATACTGAAAGTTCCAGCAAAATATACTGGAACTCCAATATATTATACTGGAGTTCCAGCAAAGTATATCAGTCCAGTATATTATACTGAAAGTTCATACGCAAGTGCTCAAATCTCCACTATATTATGTTGAGACTTTCTGCGTGTTGGAGTTCCAACATAATATACTGGAAGTTCATACACAGGTGCACCGAACTCCAGTATATTATGCTGGACCGGTCTCTGTTGCAACAAAATAGTGCTATTTTTCAATGACTTAGCAAACACTAGCTATTTTTGAATGACAAGTCCGAAAACTGGTAACCCCTACTATTTTTACTTTTTTTTTTTCTTCTAAAAGCTTGCCAAACACTTTAACTTTAAAGAAAAAACATAAAAAAATACTTTTAGTTTTGAAGAAGCCCAGCCAAACAGAATATTGGTTTGGCTTGCGTTTATGAAGTAGGTTGTACTCATATAATTTATTTATTCGGAATCTGTGAATCATGACTTTCAAGTGGATTTTTTAGAAGCTTAAGTTACCCTTCCATGCTCAAGTGTTGTATGGACATGGTCCTTTAATCAGTACTTCCTTTGTTTTAATTTTGACGACACACTTTTCTTATTAGTTCGTTTAAAAAAAATAATATATTTTTACAATTAAAAATAATTTAACTTTGAACTCTTTATTTTATCTATTTTACCCTTAATGAAAAACTTTTATAATCACACAAATATGAGGGCCCCACAAAGCTTTTAGGTCACAAGTTTCAAAAATCTTTTTTTTCCCTTAAAACTCCGAGCCGAATCAAACTACCTCATCTAAATTAAAACGGAAGAAGTATTAAATAATGTGACTAGAAAGTCATCGAGTTGTGAAAATAATATAATATACCCTTATGATCCAACCCTTTTCCAGATTCCTGCATAGAGAGAGCTTTAGTATCAAATAATATTCTCTACTTATATGTAAAAATTTAAAGTGATCACCTTGGATATTGAGTTTTCCCAAAGTGCCAGCAATTCAGCAACATTTTCTATAATCATTTTGCTAGGATGACTTATATTTTGAATTATTAACTTAGTTTACTAGGTGGACCTAATTAAAAAATTAAGTCAACTTCATATCTTAGTTAACTATTTGTGTTATCAATTAATGATGGATGTCTATGCTCCTTTCACGTCCTAACAACCTTCTGTTCTTGATTTCTTTTTATTTGTTTATTTATTTTTATTTTCTTGGAATGTGTACTATTTTATATCTCTCCTACATGGGATAATTTGCATCTTTGCTGTTTTACTCAAAGAAAATTCCCCAAAAATAGGGTAAAAGAAGATGTTAGAATAGAACATCAGAAAATTTCTTCTAACAAACTTTTCACAAAATCGCCCTAAAACCTAGAATTTAAATAAAGGAAATTTCATAAATTTAAAGCATTAATTTAAAAGAAAAACTAACAATTGTTTTAAGGTGGAAAATGAATAATTAAAGAAAAGGTCTACATCAAGTAGATATAAATTATGTCTGCACAATATTCCGATTAATTGTTTCCTATTTACAAAGTCATACTTGACGTGAGAAAGAAATCTAGGAAAGCGAGAGAAACATTACAATTATACAAAAATGATAAAGTTTCAATATAATTACCAATACTATAGTAAAAGTCTAATTATATAAGAAATAGGCGAGAAATTACAAAAATATATAATAAATTTACAGCTTTCTTTCTTGCTGAATAAATTGGATTTATAGTAGTATTTGCTTAGAACCAAATAGGAAATTTACACGAGCCAGATATATTATTTAATAAGTGGAATGGATTTTGCAAAATTCTTAAAGAGAAATTTTTTTTATTATGAAAAAGGATTAGCAATTTCTTTTAGGCAAATGAGAATAGGAAATCTATGATGACAAATTGAATAGTGGTGAGAATTTCATAAGGGGGCAAAAAGGGAAAAACCAAATAAATGATTCCATTTACTAGTTACGTCATTTTGTAAGGTCAGAAATCTAAAATAGTTAAGGATTAATATCCGTTGAGTTTTCAAAATGACAATGATCTTCTACTATAATATATATATATATATATATATATATATATATATATATATATATATATTATTCAAGTTAAAAGTAATGATTTCAGTTGGACTAAAATAATACATTCTAATTAAATTAATTTCTGCTTGGACTTTGTCATATACATAAGTATGCTACTCAACTACTCACCTCGCTTCAGTTTATATTACTTTATTTTTTTAATCTGTTCTAAAAATAATAATTACTTTTTAAATTTAAAAATAATTTAACTTTATACTACTATTTTGTTCTTAATAATAATTTTTTATAGAAATATCATACCATATCTTTTAATTTTTTTTAAACTCTAAGATGTGTCACATGTCAACTAAAATAAACAAAGAAGACTTCATATAAAAAATAAGAAGACTTGAATAAGAGCCCGTTTGGATTAGCTGATTTGAAATAGTTGATAAACATTAGATGTTGAAAAGCACTTTTTAGTGCTGAAACTGATTTAATAAATAAGCAGTTACGTGTTTGGATACAAGTGCTGAAATTGATAATAAGCTGCTGCAGTATTTGATAAAAAAATATTGATAAGCTATTTTTCTGTTAAAATGACTTAAATAACCTTAGAACTGTTTCCACTTATAAGGGCGTAATTTCTTCAAAATTTTAGATTCCAAATCGATCCAAATACAAAATATTCTATTTGTCATTTTATTTTAAATACAATTGTGCTTAGATAAGATAACTTTATGATAAATATAATTTATTTTATGATAAGCATATAATCATAAGTTACAATAATTAATAAATTGATAAAAGTTTCTCCGTAAAAAATAAGCCTAAATAGGAAAAAATATTTTACGAGAAACAAACATTGATACACCAAAAATTTGATATGTCCTCATTTATTACATACAGTTGAAAGATTAATATACAATCACATAGATATAAATATACAAAGGGATAGAGAATTTGATTATCTTAAATAGTCAATGAGAATTGCAGACTTAAAGAAGAGGGGGGTTTTGGGTAGAAATAGTACTTGAGACAGAGAGTATCGATGTAAGAGTTTTATTCTAAAAAAGAATATTTTAAGGATAAAATAGTAAAAATTTTGGTCAAACTTAAAATGCTTATAAGCTAAAAATCCATAAGCTGAGGGTGACCAACTTATGGTTTTTAGCTTATTTTTGACTTGTAAGCACTTGACTTATAAACCCTTTTAACTTTATCAAACGCATAGATAAATCGAAAAGTGCTTATAAACTAGTTTAACCCGCGTATAAGCTTAGCGAAACACCCTTAAACCAATTTTCAAATCCTAAGGTTTGGACAAAAAAGAGTTGACATGCTATTTGTAACCTTTTCATACAACTCAGTTAAAGCCTATATTCTGATGTTCACTTTACACTAACAATACTGAGAAGGTGTCAATCTTGAAACAAATTTGATCAGAGGTGCAAAAAGGAAGAAGCTGAATTAAAGAAAATGAGTGGTTTTACATATCTAACCAGAGCTCTTAGTAGCCATTCTTCTTACTCTAGACTTCTGCTTCTCTCTTCTGTCAGGTTATGTATTCTGTTTGATCATCCCAAATTTTCTTGCTGATTTTTCACTTAATTCTTTGTTTATTTTGACACTCAATGTCGTTGTTTTTTTAAACCTTTAGTAAGGTGTGAATTGTGTGATATTGCTTTTGCTTGATTCTTTATATTTGATTTTCATTTTTCTTTCTTATGTTTCATTTGCTTCGGTTATCGTTTTTCTAGTTGTGGTTACTGCTTCTCTTTACATGGATTCTCCTTGTCGTATTTCTTTATCTAAACTGTTATGATTATGCTTTTCTTGAGCCGAGGGTCTATCAGAAACAATCTTTCATAAGGTAAGGGTAAAGTCTGCGTACTCTCTCCATACCCCACTTGTGAGAATACACTGTGTATGTTGTTGTGTTTTTGGTTTCTCACCCGGTGTCCAGTACCCACATTGAAGCCCGACTGTATCCAAATACGCATCGCGTATGATCTCATTCGGGGGAAAGTGCTCCCTACCAAGTATTTTTCCATACCCCATGGCTCGAACTCGAGACCTGTTGTTGTTTGTGTTTGTCTTCTTCTCTTCCTTTTGGGTTCTTGATTTTGTAGTGAAGGAGAATTTGTGAATTTCTATAGAAAAATGGACTTATTTATCCTCTTTTTTACCTTGCATTGAAGTCTGTCATGCAATTCGGAAGTCTCTAACTTAATGAGTCAAACCTTTTAAGGTTTTCAGTACTGAATACATTGTACTTTTGAATATATTGGGTCCAGAATGTAATTTTTGTTGAAAATTTGTGGCTTTTTTACATATATATATTTATGTTCCGTATTGAAAATACTGAGTTGAGTTGAACCCATGAATATAGACTGCATATCTTCTTAGTCCCTACAAAGGTAATGAAAGGAAAAAGGGCAGTTCTTTTCAAGTTAAGTATCAAAATAAATAGACAAATAACAAGATTGGTGTGCTTTTTGACAATTTATCCTTTTAGAATGTTGAGTTGTATACTATAATGTAAGCTCTTGGAGATCTTTCTTTTTAATAAAATTTTGATGAACAGAAACTATATCCGATGGATTCAAAAGTGGGAGCAGAGTTTCTACTTATAGTTTTGATAGAGGATTTTGCTACTTATACTTTTTCTGCTGGTTGTTACAGTACGGGAGGTCTGTTGGTATATGCAGAATCGAACGTAGAGAGTGGAAAACAAGTTGTCGAAGAGAATCAGTTGGTATCAGAGAAGAAGAGAGTAGTAGTGCTTGGAACAGGATGGGCTGGTACCAGCTTCCTAAAAGATCTTGACATTTCTTCATATGATGTTCGAGTGGTTTCGCCACGAAATTATTTTGCATTTACACCACTGTTACCTAGTGTAACATGTGGAACAGTTGAGGCACGAAGTATCGTTGAGCCAGTTCGGAACATAATAAAGAAGGTAAGACAAGGTTTGAGAGAAGTCACTTGGAGCCAATCTTGATCTCCACTTCTTGTTTTCCTGTCATTTGTACTCACAAGATCTGGTATGACTGCATAGCTTTGTGCACTGCTTCTTAGAATGATCCTTTCGCCCCTTCAACGCTTCCAAATTCGCTTGGTTTATCTTTTTTCCGATTGTTCTAACCTAGTCTGGAAAATTTATGTTAAGTTTCTTCAAGATCTTGCTTTTCTAAAAATAATACAGTCAGGTTTCTGTATAACAACATGAAAAGTTCTTTATGGAACCAATTTGACTGTAACAGCCAAAACAATCCGGAACAAATGAGGATGTTATAGAGAGGTTTGACGGTATATATTACCGTAGTTCTCCTTTGAATATTTTCTTCCTATTCCTGTTTAATTATTGTTATTTGGTGTGGCAGAGAAGTGGAGAAATTCAATTTTGCGAAGCAGAATGTCTAAAGATTGATCCAGAAAACAACAAAGTATTTTGCCGCTCCGGTATCAATGATAATTTGGTGGGACATAATGATTTCTCCCTACAATATGACTATTTGGTTATAGCTGTAGGAGCTCAAGTAAATACTTTTAACACTCCGGGTGTCATGGAACATTGCCACTTTCTGAAGGTAGGATTTTCTTCCATAAAGCCCTAAGTTGCTTGGACTCTTCACTTTCGATGTCGCGTCCGTGTCCACACGACGTGTCTGTGTGTGGATTCGGGATCCGTACCGTATCTAGTCAATCGATTTTGGGTACTTTGACCAAGATCAACGGAGAAATTCGAGACATATACAATAATTTTAAAATCAATACAAAAGCTAGGGTGAAATTGAGAATAAAAGAGAAACTTTTTGCACTCTACACGCATCATCTAATTTTTTCACGTACGTCTCGTAATTTAGCATATTTTTATAACTCTATTTTTAAATATTTGAATTATTTTTAGCTGAATCCTCCGCACCCATATCCATATCGCGATCCGTACCCCCGAATATTATTATTAGATCATGAAGGATGCGATCTCTAGATCCGCACCCGTATCGGGACACCTGCACCTGAGTTCGAGAAACTTAGATAAAGCCTTTCTTGACTTAGCTGGAGATGCGTGGCATTGCTGCTCCTGTTAGAGGGGCGTCTTTATGCATTTTGAACCTGATCAGGTTGTGACATCTCATATTTTTCTTGAGATGCTAAATTTTCATTGTCTGAAAATAAATGAACCATGTCTCGTACAGGAAGTGGAAGATGCTCAAAGGATACGGAGGACTGTAATAGATTGTTTTGAGAAAGCTGTCATTCCCGGCCAAAGTGAAGAAGAGCGAAGGACAAACCTCCATTTTGTTATAGTTGGCGGGGGTCCAACTGGAGTGGAATTTGCTGCTGAGCTACACGACTTTGTTCATGAGGACTTGGTGAAAATATATCCATCAGTTAAGGATTTAGTGAAGATAACACTTATCCAGTCTGGAGATCATATCCTGAACACGTAAGATGCAACGATTCCCAGATTTATGTTTCCACTGCTGTTAATGCATGCTATAACCTATTTGGTGTCAATATGATGTTGAAAGATTTGAGACTAAGGAGAGAAGAGAGCCCAATTCCTTATGTGGGGTTGGATGAGGAAATGGTGTGGATGGTTAAGTGATGAAGAAGAAAGGACATGCCAAAGCTTGATTCTAGTTGGGACCTCCTATCTGGTGAGAAACTTATAAGTCACGATACAACAGCTCGATCTTGAAGATCTAGTGAAGATAAAATGGTTCCTTTAAGACCATATCCTTAACACATATATATGTATTAGTTAGCATATGAACATAGTTATCCGGTATCTGTGCTGGTGCGAGATAGCAATTACCCTGTGGAATAGTCGACAAGCTGGCCCCGACACCACAAGACGTCAATGGTTATTGAACAGGGGAGTACAGGAAGGTAGGGAGCGGGAGAGAACGAAGAGCAAGAGTATAAATATTGTGGAAGGGGCCGGGGCTTTACAGATCACATAGTAGTGGAAACTAAAAGCTTTACCTAATATCAAATAATGAGCTTACTGTTATTGCAAATTTGCATGCACTTCTATATTAAAGTATAATTTCTTGCTTGTAACACTTCAGTTAATAGAGTGTAATATCTTGCTTGCAACAACTCCGAAATCATAATTTTGTTTCTTTGCAGATTTGATGAAAGAATAAGCTCATTTGCTGAACAGAAATTTCAAAGAGATGGAATTGAGGTTATGACAGGCTGCCGCGTGATTAGCGTCTCTGATCATTTTATCAGCATGAAAGTAAAATCGACAGGAGAACATGTTGAAGTACCCTACGGGATGGTTTTATGGTCAACTGGAGTTAGTACCCGACCATTTGTGAAGGATTTTATGGAACAAATTGGCCAGGTATTTTGCGTTCCCTTTTGTTTAACTCTTTCATGAGTTGTTCTGCACTAAATACAACAACAATCCAGTATAATTCTACCCCTACTTTGTGAAGGTAGAAAGGCTGTTTCAAGAAATAGTAAATAGGAAGTCGAAGCTTAAAAGTCGAATAAATCCTATGCGTAAAAGAAATATATGTTCTGCACTAAATGCTGTACTTAAAAGTCGATGCTTTTACCTGCCATATTCTGAGATAAAAAGTTTCTGACCGGCAAGAACTGCAAGTTTTAATTAGTTATGTCGATGTAACTTTCATTTCTCTCTTGCAGGGAAAAAGACGTGTTCTAGCAACTGATGAGTGGTTACAAGTAAAGGGCTGTAACAATATTTACGGACTTGGTGATTGTGCCACTGTAGATCAACGTAAAATAATGGTAAAGAAGCCTTAGTTCAAACAACTGTACTGCTGAGCTCTTTTATCAATTCTTGATCTATAATATAATCAATTGGTATATTCTTTCTAATAAACGCAGTACTAGATCTCTATTTACTTCAGTCCCCAATAATTATTTTCATGGAACTATGTGGTTTAGGAAGACATTTCTGCGATTTTTAGAGCAGCGGATAAGGATAATAATGGGAGTTTATCCGTCGAGGAATTCCAAGATGTTTTGCAAGACATAATTATTCATTATCCTCAAGTGGACTTGTATCGGAAGAGCAAACATTTATTAGAGGCAACAGACTTACTCAGGGATCATTCAAAGGGAAATAAAAGAGAGGAGGTAGATATTGAAGGGTTTAAGTTAGCCCTTTCTCATGTCGATTCACAGATGAAGAGCCTACCTGCCACTGCTCAGGTACTTTCATATCTCCTCTCTCGTTTCACTCCATGTTTTGCTGTAGTTTCATTTATCTTCACATGTATAGGTTGCTGCTCAACAAGGTACATATCTTGCTAGTTGCCTTAATCGCTGGGAGCAATGCAAAAGTAATCCTGAAGGCCCTCGCCGTTTCAAAAGTTCTGGCCGTCATGAATTTTTACCCTTCCGGTAATAGCTTAACCTTCTCGGCCCTTTCCTTTTCATATATTCCTAGCTTGTTACGTGTAAGGATAGTGGGAAAACTAACTTCTGTTTTCTTACACTTCTACATATACATGGCTCCGGGGGCGGATCTAAAGGAAAATCTACGGGTTCACGTGAACTTTACTCATACCCTATATATGTATTACAAAATCTGCTAAATATCGACAAATATGTGATTGCAAACTTATTGTATATTAACTTGAGACTGTTATAGGAAACTAAAAATTTAAAATCCTCTATCCGCCTCTCTCTTGGCTTGACAATATGTTCCATTTCAGGTATCGTCATTTAGGGTCATTTGCGCCTTTGGGTGGGGAGCAAGCAGCAGCAGAACTTCCAGGAGACTGGGTTTCTATGGGTCATAGCACACAGTGGCTATGGTACTCCGTGTATGCAAGGTAATAATTGATCGCTTTCTTGAATACGACTTGGTTCTCTAATTATCTCCTTCAGCATTCAAAGAGTCTAAATCTGGTAAATTCATATGCATTTCAGCAAGCAAGTTAGTTGGCGCACGAGGTATTTGGTGGTTGCTGATTGGGCAAGAAGATACATTCTTGGGAGAGATTCAAGCCGAATTTGATGTGCTCAACCCCATTTAGAAGGTGGTGCTTGTTTTCTACTGTTTTGCTGGCATGCTTTGTGGTTTTTTAATGTTTATGACACTATCCGCGGTTATAGCAGTTCAAGCCGGACATCAATTTATGTTGTTTATGAATGTACATTTTACTTGCGTCTGAATCTCCTTCCGTCATTTCTTGAAGAAATATACTGAATGTTGCAGATTTGATTGTATAAACTTGTTTTTCTAATTACCAATTGATTGAGATTTGAGGCTCCAATATTGCTTTAAAGCAGCTAACATGCTAGACATTGAGATCATCCATGATGATAACTAGTCATTCATCCATATTGGGCAGAGGGAAGCATAAGAAGAACTGAGGAGAGGTGATTAGACAGAACATGACACTACTTCAGCTTACCCAGGACATGACCCTCGATAGGAAGGTATGGAGGTCGAGAATTACGGTTGTGAGTTGACAGGTAGTCGAGAGTTTCTCATAGTCGTACTAGTAGTATTAGTACTAGTCTTGTATTTTTCTGTTCCTAGTTTCTTGTTGTTGCACGATGTGTCATTATTACCAGTAGTATTAGCACTATTCTTGTAGTTTCGTATTCCTAGATCTTTGTTATTACACGTTGTGCCATTTGCTTTCGTTGTCTTATTACTTTGTTGTTGTTATTGTTTGTTCATTGCGCTATTTTCACCGCTCTTGAGCCGAGGGTCTATCGGAGACAACATCTCTACCTTAAAAATAAGTGCTTAACAATATTTTTTTATTTTATTCGAATTATAAAATGTTTTAAAAGCAACTTTAGCTTAAAAGCACTTCAAACAAGTCAATCCAAACAGGCTCTTAGTTTAGTGTAATTTATCTCTTTTCCTTTTTTGCTTCAAGCATCCGGTGTCCGATATCTACTGAGTTGACAAATATGGATTTGCATCGTAGAAAGTCCTTTCTGGGTAGCTCCATCACCGCTTCACTCGCGATGCACCCGAAAAATGTTCCCCCGCCACCATCTGGACTATATCAATGCCACGATATAGTCGCCTTTCCTACCATCTACACCGCTCCTTTCTGGTGGCCGGAGCGAAATTTCTTTTAAGTGAATTTAAAATATAAAAGGAGTAAACTTGTGAAGATATACTACTAGGGGAAGCACAACTCAAGTACATTATTACAACTTTAATGCTATAGCTAGTAATTTGTTAACCATATAATATTATCAAAATTACTTTATCAAATCATATTAATTATTTTATACGATTCAGTATGATTTTTTAATTTTAATTTTCGTGAACACCGACATAACCGCACCAAATTACACGAGCTAAATGATCAAAATTGAAGGTGAAGGGACATAGGGGACCATCAAACCTAGTTTCGTGTAAATATATCCATGCATCGAGGTTCACATATAGAAACAAAATACAAGCATTTGTGGTGAAACTAGCCAACTAAACCATGTCCACATATTTGTTTCATAAATTTAGCCACTAATAAGCCAAGTGCAACATCTTCATACTACAGTACAAAGCAAAAGCTGAAAATAGAAACAGGTTTTGATCGCACTAGCTAGTTCAAGGGTTTAACTAATAAAGACAGTATCACCACCGTCGGAATGAGGAATTCTCCGGCAATTTCCACGGCGGAATCCGGCAACGGAAATGGAATTAGATGGTTTTCCGGCATGGTTCGCGCCGGGAAGAATGCATTCATGGATAATCAGAAGCTGAGGCAGGTTGAGAAGGCTGAGAAAGTCATGCATCTTATCTGTTGGGGACCCAAATAGTCTTATGTTCGAGCTTTGAGGATATAGAATCTTTTGAGAAGAAAACGGTTTCTTTTTTAGTGAGTACATATATTTTAATAAAGTTTAAATTAATCATTTCAATGACTTCATAATTGAAATGAAGAGGGGTATGAAAACTTGAGTATCTGCAACGTGACTTCGAGTTTGGAACGTATTGTCGGACTTTCAGTTATCGAATGATTAATAAAAAAAAGATTGTGTTTACTTTTTCCTTTTTTTGGGTTCCTTTTTGGGGTTTGTTTTGCCCCTTTCTCCTGTCTGTAATTGTCATCTCTTTTATTTCTTACCTTGTAGTTTAATATGGCCTAATGGGAGTGTCGAAATTATTATGTAATTTGCTCTCTAGGAGAGTTTGTAATTATATATTAAATGAAGTTGTTAAAAATGTGTGTGTGTGTGTGTGTGTGTGAGACTAGGGAATGTGCACGATTTGGTGGGAGAGGTTTTGTCTAAATTTTCCAAATTGAACCAATATGTGCTATTCTCAGAAATACAAAATGGAAAACAATCCAGAATACTAGTAGTAAATTTCTAACTTCACCTTAGACGATTTCGACTTGATTTGAGTTATTAGTTCTGTGGTTTTACAACTAATTAGATAGAAAACCTTCACCTAGAAAAACATAAACATAAAGTTATGATTGAAAACCACCTCAATAAACCTAAGAAATAATGAATTAAGTTGTGAAATTGAGAAGAAAAGAAGCAAGTAATTAACAAGGACACAAATTCTTTGAGTCGATAAGCAAAAGAGGGCCTTTTAGTTTAAGCATATGTCCATATGTAACACGTTTAAGAAGAATTTTGACCTTCTCCATGAGACAAACCCTGGAAATCCATACGACGAATTAGCTCATATACACTGACGGATTAAAGAAATTCACCTGCAATTTAGTTTGGACACCAACAGCTCAAATATATATTATAGTCAGGGACGTACACAAGAGTTTTCGTAAGCAATGTCACCATTTTAAACGTGAAAATATAATTAAATTACTGTAGTAATATCATATTTTAAACATAAAACAACCCAAAAAAAAAATAAAAAAAATAACACAACTTACAATAGAAGAAGCAGCATCCCTAAATACTAAAAATGTATTATGATGTTCTCATCAGCTCTGGCTTATGGTCCACTGGGTTAGACATGTAGGTCTCCATTCCATGTAATTCAGGGGTAAAATTGGCATTTCCTCCACTTCACTATATTGTGGAAAATTTAACTTAATTTGTACTTTTAGAATGAACTTTCGAGATAACGAAAAAGGAATAGACAAGTTAAGAAAAAAAAAATTATATTAAACCTTAGACGCAATATGAATTGTAGTGCCAATTGTAATAACAACGTACCTAAGGGGGCCAAAAATAAAAATTTAAACAAACGAGACAGATGCGGAGCTAAGATTTCAAGTTTATGAATTCAAAATTTCAAGCATTTTAAGTTAACAAATATAAGATTTGCATTAAAGTTACTGAGTTCGTCGAACCCGTAACTAGAACGCTGGCTCCGCCCCTGAAACGAAATCACCCGGAAGGTCTAATACCTCAAGGGCAGACAAATGAATATTATTGAATGAGAACAATTTAAACAATTATGAAAATGCAATCTTTATCATTAAGCTACGATATTTTTTTGGTCTATATTTTCAATGAGTCTTGGCATCGTAGTTAATTAATAGGTTAAAGTGAAAGTGTTGAGACAGTTTAACTTCATCTAAGTGAATTTATATTCAATTAAACTTTTAACATTCGACATCTCCTTATTATTATATTTCAAGTACTCTCATTTAACTTCATGCTATATGAACATCAAGGGTGTTTATGGTTCGATTTGAATAGATTTTTTCCTAAAAAAAATCAAATCAAGTAAGTTAAGTTTTTTAAATATTGAAACCAAATCAAATCAGTTAAGTCAAAATTTTATCGATTTGATTTATGTCGGTTGTTGTCGCCTTGCCGGTTGTTCTGTTTTTTCGGTTATTTATCGATTTTTCTTAAATATAAGACATACACTACCAAACACATATTCCAACGACTACATTTTCAGTGTAACACTATCAAACCAATTGTATATATTTTTCTTAAATATAAAATATACACTACCATACACATACTCCTGCGATTATATTTTCAGCGTAACACTATCAAACCAATTGCTTTTTGAGAAATCTATAATTTACCAAAATATATTGATGATAATTGAATCAAATACCACCAAAGGATGTGGTGCAGTGGATGAGACTGCTCCTCCCTTAACTAGAAGTCTCGGGTTCGAGCCCTGCGTATAGAAAATTCCTTGGTAGGAGAGTCACCCCTCGACTACGGCCCTATCTGGCGCTAGTCCGGATATAGTCGGACTCCAATACGGGTAACGGATACCCGATGGGAAACAAAAAAAAAAGATTAATTGAATCAAATAGTGATGAATAATATAAGGACTCAATTAAAATCAGATTATTTTAAACATAAAATAGATTCTTGTACTTAGCAAAAGAAAACTAGCATTCAAACTGGAATGTAAATATAGAGAACTAGATTATTATGATAGCAAAGAACTAGAGTAAAAATGAAATAATTAACATCCACAAAATTTTAGAAACTTTATATAAAAATATACATACATATATGTTAGGGGTAATAATAAATTTTAAATAGTTACTTGTATAGTTGGTTCATTTTTTTCTTTTTTGAATATTTTTTATTAAAACCAAAACAAAACCAAATTTAATTAATTTTTAAAATTTAAAACCAAATCAAAACAATTATCAGTTGATAATGGAAAAAATTATATTTATGTCAAGAAAGTTGAATTAATTTGTGAAGATTTGCAATGAAGAACAAAAAATTAATACCGATTCAATATTCATCACTTTAGTCACACAACAACTGTTTTTTATTTTAGGAAATAGTATTAAACAAAATAAAAAATGCATGTCCCAACTGAAATGTTAAAAATTCCATACTAACATAATTATTACTGTATGACATATGTAGACTAGGATATTACCAATTTTCAATGACCAATTAAACTTTAACATTCGATCTCTCCCTAATATTATACTTCAAATACTAGATTTTAACTTTATGCTATATGAACATTGTATTACACCTTGTTATTATCAGTTAATAATAGAAAAATATATTTATGCCAAGAAAATTGAGTTAATTTGTGAAGATTTGCAATCAAGAGCAAGAATTTAATACCGATTCAATATTCATCACTTAATCACAAAACAACTGAATTTTTTTGTTAGGAAATGTTAAACACAATAAAACATACATGTCCCAAGGTAAGAAAAACAATAAAACACGCATGTCCCAACTGAAATGTTACGCTAGCGTTTGAACGTAGATTTGATTGAAATTTGAAAAAATATTTTTGAAGTTGTGTTGAAAAATAATTTTTGAAAGTTGAATTTATGTTTGGACATACATTTTATTTGGAAAAAAAAAATGAAATTTTGTGAACGGAAGAAAAAATTTCACTCAAAACTGTCCTAAATCAATTTTTTGGAAACTTAAAATTTTTTCATTTTTTTTTTAAAGCTGATCATGTTTCACAAACAATAATATTTTTAATTTTTTTTTAAAATGTAATAATTATTACTGACCCAAAGCTGGACCAATAAAGAGTTGACAATATTTTTTGTAAATCAGATAGAGTTGTCAGAAAACCCATATAGTCTACTCCCTTTTCACATTCCTTGTTTAATTACTCACTTCACTTGATCCATAGCTTAAAGCTGATTTGCTAGAAAATACTGAGAAAAGTGTTAAATCTTAAAACAATTTGGTGAAGATGAGCGGTTTCACATATCTAAGCTTAGCTCTTCGTAACCATTCTTCTTACTCTAAACTTCTGCTTCTCTCTTCTGTCAGGTAATTTTGCTTCATTTTAATTTTCATTTTTTTATATTTATGAAAATGCTTGCTGATTTATCACTTGCTTCTTTCTACTTTGTGTGATACTGCTCAATGTTGTTCTCTATATTTTTGATTTTGTACTAAACGCAGAATTTCTGAATTTCTCCACCTTGCTTTGAAGTTTTTCCTACAAGTTGGAAGGCCCTCTACTTTTAGATCCAAAGAAGCTAATGAAAAGGATAAAGACGGTTCTTTTCAAGTTTTAAGTATCAAACCAATTAGGCAAATTACAGGATATGATGAGCATTTTGACAGTTTCTTCTTTTAGAAAGGAGATATTTTTGAAATCTCAATGTGAATTTGGGTAGATATTACTTCCTCCGTTTCAATTGAGATGATTTAGTTTGACTTGACATAAAGTTTAAGGAAAAAAAAAAGACTTTAGAAACATGTGATCCTTAAAACTTAAGGGACAAAAATTTTGTGAGGGTCATAACATATTCGTGGCAAAAGTAGGTAAATGAAATATAGAAATGTATCATTTTTTTTGAAACTGACTAATAAGGGAAGTGCCATTTGAATTGAAACAAAAGGAGTACTTGTTTAGGTGTGTATAACTAGTCTCTCTGTATGCACGTTGCATGAGTATCCCGAATAAATGGAGTATAAATTTTAAAAAATCACATAAATAGTAGTACTATGTATTGAGTTATAAAATCAAAATGAAAGAGAAAATTGCAAGTTCATGCAAAATGATGAATGTTGATCCTATTTAGCTAGCTCAATAAAGGAAGAAATTCCCTGCCGTACAGATGTCCTCAGGTGCCTTATTATTATTCGATATATGAGTATTGTATTTGCTTTAAGCGCCTAAATAGAGTAGCACCATAGCGATGTAGGGCTCAAAACCATGAAATTCAAGGGATTTTTGAAGATAATTTACAGTAATGTCGAAAAGATTACTTACTCAGAATATGCAATCAAGCTCGTAGTAATAATCTCTTCATCTCCTCTTAGATTATTTGATTTTGACATGCAATCGTTAAATGTCCTTTCATAAGTGTTTCTAGAATCTAACTCTGAGTTCAAGAGTATAATAATGGTTGGTAACGGGAAAATTCGTATCTAATAGTATTATGCATTTATAGTTTGGTACATAAATGTTATAGAAGAAATGTTTGTTTGAAGGATAAAAAAGGCGGTTTAGCTTTACATGGGCATTTTGGTCTATCAAAATTTTAGTTTAGGGTTTTTCCACTTTTACAATAGTAGATACATGTTCATTCCCCTAATCTAGTGATTTATCCAATTTGACCAATAAAAGAAAGTTAAACAAATGATTAAATTACATCCATTAGGTCTATGTATAAATCAATAGTTGAGTGTGTCAAGGTGACCATTTGTTTCTAAGAGTGCAAAAGCTGGTCAAAATAATGTGAAGTTGTATATAATAGTGTAAACTCTTGGAGATCATTCTTTTTAATTTTTTGGAGTATAGCTCAAAATATCGGATGCTTCTATAAAGGAAAATTGTGTCCTATGGATTTACAAGTGGTAGTAGATTTTTGAATGAGCCATGCTTGATAAATGGCAACAAAACAATGAATGATTTGCACAAATAGGACACTTTTGGTGTTACTCTTGATTTTTTGACTCCGCTTGCCCCATGGGCAGAACGTCAAGTTTAATGAATGTAGCCCCTCACTTGCCCCATGGAAACACTTTTGACTTTTGACCTTAAAGGTTTGCCCATGGCGCAAGCGAGGGGTCAAAAATCAAGTCCATCTTTTTTTAAGGTCATTGGGTATAATTTCGTGCAAAACAATTTCATTTAAGAAGTTAAATGTGAACTGATTTGGCTTTGAAAACTTCTGTCTTCTTACTAAAAGATCGTTATGGGTTTCTTACTTCATTCTTTGCGTTTCTTATGGTTCTAGATAGATGCCACAAGTTGTATGAGGTGAGTTATGTTTATAGAATTCACAATGGTGACAAATGCATTTATTAACAGTTATAACCTACTAAACTATAATGGCTCACTTGTGGCGTTGAAGTTTAATGAATGAAATGTTATGATTCCTTCTGAGACTGATTTATTCTCCCATATTTGATAGAGGATTTTGCTACTTAATACTTTTCTGCTGGTTGTTACAGTACTGGAGGTCTATTGGTATATGCAGAATCGAACATAGAGGGCGGAAAACAAGTCGTTGAAAATAATCAATCAGTATCAGAGAAGAAGAGAGTAGTGGTGCTTGGAACCGGATGGGCTGGTACCAGCTTCCTAAAGGATCTTGATATTTCTTCCTATGATGTTCAAGTGGTTTCACCGCGAAACTATTTTGCATTTACACCACTTTTACCTAGTGTCACATGTGGAACAGTTGAGGCACGTAGCATCGTTGAGCCAGTTCGGAACATAATAAAGAAGGTAAGACAAGGTTTGATAAGGAACTTGTTTTGTATCTGGATCTCCAGTTTTTGTTTTCATGTGAATAGTAATTTTATGTTGTACTCTCAAGATTTTGTATGACTGGCTGACTGCATAGCTTTGTCCAATGTTTCTTAGAAAGATTCATTTGCCCCTACATTCGTTTGGTTTTTGATCGTTTCGTTTTCGGTTGTTCTAACCTGGTCCAAAGGAAGGGGAGCCTTGGAGCAACGCTGCAACAGTAAAGTTGTCTCCATGTGACCTACAGATCATGGGTTCGAGCCGTAGAAGCACCCATTAATGCTTGCATTAGGGTAGGCTTTCTACATCACAACCCTTGGGGTAAAACCCTTCCCTGTACCTTACGTGAATGCGGGATGTTTTATGCGCCGGGCTGCCCTAATCTAGTCCGAAGAACTTAACATTTAGCATATGCTAAGTTTCTCCTAGATTTGTCTTTTTCTTAAAAATCAATTGTTGTTTTATTTGAAGATTTTTCTTCATCTTCCTGTTTAATTTTTGTTATTTGGTCTGGCAGAGAAGTGGAGAAATTCAATTTTGTGAAGCAGAGTGTCTAAAGATTGATCCAGAAAACAACAAAGTATTTTGCCGTTCCGGCATCAATGATAATTTGGTGGGACATAATGATTTCTCCTTACAGTATGACTATTTGGTTATAGCTGTAGGAGCTCAAGTAAATACTTTTAACACTCCAGGTGTCATGGAACATTGCCACTTTCTGAAGGTAGGATTCTCTTCCATATTTTCCGAGGTGCGAAATTTTCCTTGTCTGGAAATGAATAAATCAGGTCTCATACAGGAAGTGGAAGATGCTCAAAGGATACGGAGGACTGTAATAGATTGTTTTGAGAAAGCTGTCATTCCCGGCCAAAGTGAAGAAGAGCAAAGGACCAACCTCCATTTTGTTATAGTTGGAGGGGGTCCAACTGGAGTGGAATTTGCTGCTGAGCTACACGACTTTGTTCATGAGGACTTGGTGAAAATATACCCTTCAGTTAAGGATTTTGTGAAGATAACACTTGTCCAATCTGGAGAGCATATCCTGAATACGTAAGATGCACCATTCCTAGATTTACTTCTTCACTGCTTTTAATGTATGCCACGGCCTTTGTGTTGTCAATGTGATGTTGACAGATTTTAGAGTAAGGAAGATACATGGGTGTGAAGAGAGTCCAACCCCTTATGTGGGGTTGGATGTGGAAATGGGGTGGATGAAGTACAAAGGACAAACCTAGGCTTGATTCTAGTTGGGGTGACCTCCTATGGGGTGAGAAGCGTGCAATTTGTGCTTAAAGCTACATGGCTCCACCTTGAAGATCTAGATTCTAGTGAAGGGTAAACAATTTCTTTAAGACCGTATCTTTAAACATATATCTATTAGTTAATACTTAACATCCTTGGTAAGCGGAGTTACCCGGAACCTGAGCTAGTAGGAAGAAGCACGTACCCTGAGCTGGTAGGAAGAAGCACGTACCCTGTAGAATTGTCGAGGTGCGCAAGCTCGCCTAGACACCTTTATCAAGAAAAATAAAACAATTTAACATCCTACAAGATGTCAAAAGGTTTCGAACGGAGGAGTAAGGGAAAGGAAAGGGAGCCAGAAAGAATGAAGAGCAAGAGTATAAATATAGTGGAAGGCGGCTTTAGAGATCACATAGTGGAAATTACAATGCTTACCTAATTCACATAATGGGCATACAATAATTTCTTGCTTGCAACAACTGGACACACACATGTGGCATTTCATTCTTGGAGTTGCAACACCCGAATACGTTGTTGTTCCAGAAGGTTATCATGTTAAATGGTTTGGATGATGGGATCTATTTTTAGATCATAATTTTGCTACTCAATTAAGAGAATTTTAAGAATGAGATTGACTCAACAACTCCGAAATCATAATTTTGTTTCTTTGCAGATTTGATGAAAGAATAAGCTCATTTGCTGAACAGAAATTTCAAAGAGATGGAATTGAGGTTTTGACAGGTTGCCGCGTCATTAGTGTCTCTGATCATTCTATCAACACAAAAGTAAAATCTACAGGAGAACATGTTGAAGTACCCTACGGGATGGTTCTATGGTCAACTGGAGTTGGTACCCGCCCATTTGTGAAGGATTTTATGGAACAAATTGGCCAGGTAATTTGCACCCTGTTCCCTTTGACTAACTCTGTCATGGGGCTTTCTTCACTAAATGCATACTTAAACTTAAAGATTTTTGCATGCCATATTCGGAGATTAAAATTCTCTGACTGGCAAGCTCTGAAAGTTCAATCAATTATGGCCACGTAAATTTTTCACTCCTTCTTGCAGGGGAAAAGACGTGTTCTAGCAGCTGATGAATGGTTGCGAGTAAAGGGCTGCAGCAATGTGTACGCACTTGGTGATTGCGCCACTGTAGATCAACGTCAAGTAATGGTAAAGAAACCTTTGTTCAAATTAACTGAAACATTTAACCAATTCCTCTGTTTCTTTTACTTTTACTTTGAGCCGGGGGTCTATCGGAAGCAACCTCTCTACCTTCGCAAGGTAGGGGTGAGGTCTGCGTATACTCCACCACCCCAGACCTCACTTTGTGGGATTACACTGGGTTTGTTGTTATACTTAATCAATTCTTTATCTATAGTTATTTTTTCAAGATTTTGACAGTTACATTCCATGCTTTAAGTTCCACATGGATAATAATGCGCGTGTGTTGTGCCATGTATTTCCGGATGGGCGCAAGTGTTTGAAAAATGATTTTATTTGCTGGAGTGTTTCATTTTATAATTCTTTCAAAAGTTGGATTTTTGGAGATTCGTTCTAGAAAATGCAGTGGTAGATTTCAATTTACTGAACTAGTCCGAACAACCTTAGAGAAGTATATCGTGATCACAGCCAACAAGAGCCAATAGTAAGAATTATTTCCTTAGTTTTTAGTGCCCAATCCATTCCTTATAAACGTCAGATTGAGCCAGTAGTTTCTGCTCTGATAGTTAATCAATTTAAACTTCTTGATCATGGTTAGAGTATTTGACATCTTAACAGTATTATAAAGATGAATGGTAAAGAAACAACAGAAAATGAAATACATGCTGCATGAGGATGATTTTATACCTTACTTTCTTCATAGTTACTTTTGCAAGAAACAAATCATTTCTTGCCTTTATACCTTCCCTCCTTCAAGTTTCATTTGTGAAATTACGTGGTTTAGGAAGATATTTCAGTCATTTTTAAAGCTGCGGATAAGGATGATTCTGGAACTTTAACCATTGATGAATTCCGAGATGTTTTGGAAGACATAATTATCCGTTATCCTCAAGTGGACTTGTATCTGAAGAGCAAACATCTGTTAGAGGCGACAGACTTACTCAGGGATTCAGAGGGAAATGAAAGAGAGGAAGTAGATATTGAAGGTTTTAAGTTAGCCCTTTCTCATGTCGATTCACAAATGAAGAGTCTACCTGCCACTGCTCAGGTACTTCTTCCATAGTTTGGCTTTCATCCCCCTCTCTCGTTTCACTTCATTTTTTGCTTTAGCTTCATTTCTTATGTCTTCACATGTTAGGTTGCTGCTCAACAAGGTACATATCTTGCTAGATGCTTTAATCGCTGGGAGCAATGCAAAAGTAATCCTGAAGGCCCTCGTCATTTCAAAGGTTCTAGCCGTCATGAATTTCTACCCTTCAGGTATAGCGTAACCTTTTTGGAAATTTCTTTTCCTTACTTTGCTTGTTGCATGTAAGCATACTGGGAAAATTAACTGCTGTTTTCTTGTTCCACTTCTATACATAGATACATCCTCATTTACCATAAATTTCTTTATGCTAGTAGCATGATTGAGTATCCAATGGTTTCAACCGAGGCGACAATCCTCTCTCTAGGTGATCCTTGGCTTAACAATGTGTTCCATTTCAGGTATCGCCATTTAGGGCAATTTGCTCCTTTAGGTGGGGAGCAAGCAGCAGCAGAACTTCCTGGAGACTGGGTTTCTATGGGTCATAGCACACAATGGCTATGGTACTCTATTTATGCGAGGTGAGAATTTGATATATTTCTTGAATATGACTTGCTGCTTCTGATATTACATTGGTTATATATTTCTTCCTTCTGCATTTTATTTGTATTTCAGCAAGCAAGTTAGCTGGCGCACAAGGTATTTAGTGGTCGGTGATTGGGTAAGAAGATTCATTTTCGGGAGAGATTCAAGCCGAATTTGATGAGTTCAACCTCATTTAGAAGGTGTGCTTGTTCTGCATTGTTTATGCTGATATGCTTAGTGGCTGTTTAATGTTTATGCTTCTATCCAGTTACAGTTCTAGCGGGACATCAAGTTATGGTTTTCAAAGAATATATATATCACTCGCAACTGAATCCATTTTCTGTCAGTTCCAGGAGAAATATACTACGAATGTTTCAAATTTGATTGCATACATTTGTGTTTCTAATCAGGAATTAACTGAGTTTTGAGGTTCCAATATGTTTTTAAAACAGAAGCATTACATGCTAGACACTGAGAACATCCATACTCTGATTGCTTTTGCCTTTTCTGGTCTTGTGAAAACCTTATTAATGGTTGCTTTGCAATCGAATATCTTCTTTTTATTCAAGCTCTCCGGGGAGCCTCGGATCAACGGTAAAGTTGTCGACATGTCTTATATGTCACGGTTTCGAACCGTGTAAGCAGCCACTAATGCTTGAAGGTCGAAACAACGGTAAAGTTGTCTCCATGCGACATATCCTATATGTCACGGGTTCGAGCCGTGGAAGCAGTCGCTGATGCTTGCATTAGGGTAGACTGTCTACATCACACCCTTAAGAAGCAGCCCTTCCCAGGACCCTGCATAAATACGGGGTACTTTGTGCACCGGGCTGCCCTTTCTGTTCCTCTTCAAAGAAAATAGATTACTTATTCCGAGTGCAACTTTAAGCTCGAATTTACAACTATCGTTATGGGTGCTACTTGTAAAATTATCCAGAATGATCTATATTCATATGTTCATTGTTAGCCAAAGCCTAAAGGCGCCCAAGCACCCGCCTCCTTAACGTGAGTTCGCCTATCTGGCGTGATGCAAAAAACTTAATCGCACCTGATATTTATACCAAATTAATGAATAAATGACGTGTCTTTTACATGAATATTTATCATGGTTAATTTATGTATATTTTCACTTCTATATATTACTTAACCATGATTAACTCATTTTGTTTAGTGTCAATACCAGTATTATATTGCTAGCCTTCCATTTTTGTTTATTTATGGATGAAATGAAAAATGCATACTTCACTTGAGGTAAACTTGTCTAATTTTCTTCTGTCCTTTCTAGTAGGTTCTGATAGATAAATTCTTCTTTTAGTTAGGGGCTAGGACTGAATTTATAGTCATTGAGTCTGATGAATATATTTTTGTTAGGGGAGGTTGATTTTCTTGAGGTCAATAATTCATTGTCACGAGTAATTCAGATTTGTTAGAAAGTCTATCATAGAAAATTTTAGCACTTTCTTATCATTGAGGACTTCATTTTTAGAGCTCAAAACTTCTAATTAAGGACGAAGATACCTTTATGATCATTTTTACGTGCTTGGCCCGTGAAAAAAGAATCAAGTCCCAATGTCACGGATATGTTGAAGACATAATTAGATAAAGGCAACACACTTCAATATGATGAACAAATTATTTTAACTCAAATTTTATGATTCAACGTGTTTTTTTTTCTTTTACAGTATCCATAGCCGCACCTAGCAATTCCAAGTCACTAAATTACACTAGCTTAGTAGGCGTTTGGACAGAATTGTAAAATTTCAAAAAATGGTGAAAAATTTTTTCAACTGAAAATGGTATTTGAAGTTTAGAGTTGTGTTTGGACATAAATTTCAGTGTGGGTTGTTTTTGAAGTTTTATGAGTGATTTGAGTAAAATTTTTGAAAAACAGCTTTTTAGAATTTTTGAAATTTTCAAAAATTTTCAAAATGCATTTTCAAGTGAAAATTAAAAATTTTATGAACAATCGCTGATTTCGAAAAAAGTGAAATTTTTTTGAAAAAAAGGAAAATATTTTTTATGTCCAAACGGGCACAATTAATGTTGAAAGTAGCAAGTATTAGAAAATGCGAAAAAGTTGTGAAAGTGAAAGTGACAGCAAAGTCATACTATGATTCTTAGCTAAAGGGTTTAAAGACTCTGGGATACCTCAGAGAGGTAGAGTCAGGATTTGAAGGTTATGAGCTTTGATCTTATCATCGAATCAGGGACGGGTTAGAGTGTCGGGAGCAGGTTCGACCGAACCCAGTAGTTTTGATTCGAACCCAGTATTGTCTTAAAAAAATCTATTGAATATGTATAAATTCCAGTCAAACCTCTCTATAACAGCCTCGTTTGTTTCAATATTTTTTGGCTGCTATAGTGTGGTGTTGTTATAAAAAACATATATTATAACATAATATAAAAATCGGTTCCAAGAAAAACATAGTTTTTTCTGTTATAGAGAGGTTTGACTATATTACTTTAGAACCCAGTAACATAAAACGATTAGAATCCTGACCCATAAGCTTAAAATCTTGGCTTCGCCTCAGCATCGAACCTTATATATCGTTTTAATTATTAGGTTCGCAATTTAATATTTTTTACATATTTAATGAATTTTCTAATACAAATATAAAATTTAAGCAAAAGTTACTGGGTTCATCCGGACGTATAAATACTCCACTACCTCCGCCCCTACCAACCTCGGTTTCGTATAATTCCATGGGGGCTTTACATAGAAACAAAATAGAGAATATGTGTGAAGCATATAAAACAAACCAATGTCCATTTGCTCCTTAGATTTAGCCACTTTAAGCCAAGTGTAACACTTAAAATTTCCACAACTCTTTCAATCTCTGTTCTTCTGCTGCTCGCCTATTAGAAGAGTTAGAGGAAGAATCGTGATGGCGGTCGGAATCACGCCTTCTACGACAAGTTCCACGGTGGAATCCAGCAACGGAGGCGGAATGAGATGGTTTCCTAGCATGGTAGTAGGTGCTGGAAAAAAAGCATGCATTGATAATGAAAAGAGTAGATTGAGGGAGGCTGAGTGTAAGAAACTGAGATTCTCAATAATGATATACAAGTTTACATGAGCTATATATAGATTACACATTGGTATGTAATCTATCCTTACAAGAGTTCTATCCTTACAAGAGATTGATACAAATTAATATACTTATCACCCCCCCTCAAGCGATACAGGATCTGAAAGAACGCTGAGCTTGTCACACAAAAACATCAACCTTGGAGAAGGAAGAGACTTTGTCAATAAGTCTGCAAGTTGATCTTGGCTGGGAACATATTGAACCTGTAGGGCACCAGAGGAGACCTTTTCTCGAACAAAATGAATGCCAATTTCAATATGTTTAGTGCGAGCATGATGAACCGGATTCTGAGCCAATATATACTAATAACATTGTCACAAAATATAGTGGAAGGAGATAGAAGAGGTATATTAAGATCCTGTAGTAATGATTGCACCCAAGTGATCTCCACAGCGGCATTAGCAATTGATCTATATTCAGCCCCAACGCTTGATCGAGAGACAACACTTTGCTTTTTAGAAGACCAAGATATGAGATTACCACCAAGAAATAAACAGTAAGCTGAAGTGGAACGCTTAGTCGAAGGGCAACCATCCCAATCGGCATCAGTATAGCATGTCAAACGATGAATTGAATCGCCAGGAATGAACAAGCCATGATTTAAAGTTCCATGCAAATAACGTAAAATGTGTTTAGCTGCAATATAATGAATTAACAAAGGAGAGTGCATTAACTGAGATACTTGATTGACAGCAAAGGCAATATCTGGACGCGCAAATGTTAAGTATTGAAGACCACCAACTACACTCCTATAAAGTGTAGAATCTGAGAAGGGAGGAGACTCATATGAATTTAGAAAATATTTAGGAGTAATGGGAGTGGCAGCAGACTTAGAAGATAGAAGATTTACACGATTAAGGAGATCTTTTATGTATTTCGATTGAGAAAGAAAATAACCATTATTCTGGCGAGTGACTGAGATACCAAGAAAAAAATTAATTAAGTCCAAATCATTCATTAAAAATTCAGATTTAAGAGTCTTGATCAAAGAGTTGAGCAAAGTAGTAGATGATGCAGTAAGGAGAATATTATCTACATAGAGAAGAAGAATAGCAATCTCAGAATGACAAGTATATATAAAAAGTGAGCAATCAGACATGCTATTGCGAAAACCATTACGAAGAAGGAATGAAGTAAAACGCTGAAACAATGCCCTTGGGGCTTGTTTTAAGCCATAAAGAGCTTTGTTCAACCGACAAACATGATGTTTAAATTGTGGATGAACAAAGCCAATAGGCTGCTTCATGTATACCAGTTCATCAAGTTTTCCATGTAAGAAGACGTTTTTAACGTCTAATTGATGGACAAGCCAACTCTTAGATGCAGCAAGAGCTAAAATAATGCGAATGGTGACTGGATTCACCACTGGACTAAACGTTTGATCATAGTCAAGTCCATATTGCTGATTATAACCTTGAGCAACAAGACGAGCTTTATAGCGCTCAAGTGAACCACCTGATTTTTGTTTAACTCGAAAACCCAACGACAACTAATATTGGCATTAGATGGTGGAGGAACTAAATCCCAAGTGTGATTGGCCATGAGAGCATTATACTCGTCAGCCATGGCACGTCTCCGATGAGGACATTTATTAGCTTCTGTAAAAGAAGATGGTTCAGATGGAAGAGAAGAAATATGGGAGATTAAGGATGGGAGTATCCGTGGTTTAAGAGAACCAGTTTGCTTGCGAGTAACCATATGATGAATCTTAATAGTTGGAGTAGAGGTGATAAGTTGAGTTGAAGTACTGGGAGAATGTTGCGGGCTTGGAGGTGTAGGTTGTTGGATAGGAGCGGGTAGTAAATTTTCAGAAATTTTAGGTGTAGTATGGATATGAGGAATCGATAAAGTTGGTAGAAAAGCTGGAATTTGAGAAAAATTAGGATTGTATGGTTGGTTGGCTAAGGATAAAGATTCTGTTTGAGTTTGACTTGTAGAAGGGAGCTGTTGGTTACTAGAAAATTGAGTAAAGGATTGAGAAGATTCTTCAACGGGGGTGTGGTTAGGGGTCATAGGATTTGAATTGAGATTAGAGGATAAGGATAAGGAAGAATATGGTTGAGAAATATTAGGCACTACAGGACACTTTGTGGGCAAGTAGAGAATGTTGTTAGGTTATTTGAAGGGAGATACGGAAGAGGAATTAGAAAGTTTTGAAGTTAGATATGGAAAAGGAAAACAATCTTCATCAAATCGTACATGCCGTGAAATAAAAACTTTATTACTTGAAGGATGAAAACACCGAAAACCTTTGTAATTAGTTGGATAACCAAGAAAACACAATGTTTGGAACAAGGACTTAAGTTATTTTGACAATAGTCACCTAAATTAGGATAGCAAGAACAACCAAAGACACGTAAATGATCATACGTAGGTGACTTACCAAATAAAAATTCAAATGGAGTTTTATAATTAATTACCGAAGAAGGTAGAATATTGAGGAGATGAAAAGTGGTGTGGAGTGCTTCTACCCAAAATTGAGAGGGAAGTAATGCTTGGAAAAGAAGAGAGCGTATCATATTAAGAATAGTGCGATGCATACGCTCAGCATTGCCATTTTTTTGGTGCGTATGTGGGCAAGAAATTCGGAGAGAAACTCCATTATCATTAAGAAAAGAACGAAAATCACCAAGTTTAACATATTCGGCAGCCCCATCACGTTGTAGTATTTTAATTTTAGAAGACATTGAGTAAGAACATAGGCATAAAATTGCCTGAACATTGTGAAAGCTTCACTTTTGCGTTTAATAGGAAAAACCCAAGAGAACTTAGTGAAGTCATCATGAAATAGTATGTAATAGCAAAAACCAGTAAATGAGGGGATAAAAGAAGTCCAAATATCACTATGTATCAATTCAAATGAAAAAGAAGTAAAAGAACTTGAATTCATGAAAGGTAATTTATGGTGCTTGCCAAGTTGACAAGCAGTACATAAGGAATTTAAACACTTCAATGAAGAAGTACTAGGTAATTTATTTCTCGAAATAAACTTGCTAAAATTAAAGTGCTTGGATGTCCTAAACGGCGATGCCAAAGAGTGGGAGAAGCACGAATTGCAGCAAAAGCAGTAGAAGCAACACCATCACCAAAGGAAGACGATAGAGAGTAGAGAGGTCCATTACTATTGCACTTGAGAAGAGTTTTATTCGTCTTGAAGTCCTTGATATAAAAACCAAAACCATCAAATTCAATAGAACACTTATCCTTGACAAATTTTCGAACACTAAGTAGATTAGTGGATAGATTTGGAACAATTAAGACATCTTTTAGAGAAAAAATTGAAGAGGGAGTAGAAAGATTACCATGACCCGTGTATGAGATTGGGAGTTGAGCGCCATTAACTACGATTACACGATCATTACCATTATACGGAGAAACTGAGGATAGATTGGTAGCACTAGGTGTCATATGTGACGAAGCACCGGTATCAACAAACAAATGACCATCATTCGATGAAGAATGTGATGCTGCTACAGGAGGAGGTTGAGTGTTTGAAAAAAGAGCTTTTTGGTTAAGAGAAGAACACTCACGGGCAGAGTGATTTGGTTGGAAACAAAGTTGACATTGAACGGAAGAGTAGCCATAGAATGACGAAAATTGTTGCGGTGGTGGGCCTAAAATAGAGGAAGCACGAGGTCGAGGGTTGAAGTGATGGGGCATGACAATAAAAGGCTTTGAGTATCCATGATTATGGAGGCCTCTACCCTGTTCGCCATTAAAGTTACGACCTCCATTATAATTTTTACCACGACCTCGACCATGAGAAGTAGAAAGCTGTTGTTTTGCAACAAAGGTTGTGGTTGATTGATCTGAGGGAGGAGTATAGATAGTCGCCAATTGAGACTCGTGAAGAAAAATAAGAGGACGAGTTTCAACAAAAGAAGGAAGAGGGTCACGAGTGGAGATAGAGGTACTAACGAAAATGTATTCAGCAGGCAGGCCAGAGAGGATTTGAAGGACAAGGTTTGTCTTAGAAATGGGATTGCCANAGTTACGACCTCAATTATAATTTTTACCACGACCTCGACCATGAGAAGTAGAAAACTGTTGTTTTGCAACAAAGGCTGTGGTTGATTGATCTGAGGGAGGAGTAGAGATACTCGCCAATTGAGACTCGTGAAGAAAAATAAGAGAACGAGTTTCAACAAAAGAAGGAAGAGGGGCACGAGTTGAGATAGAGGTACTAACGGAAATGTATTCAGCAGGCAGGCCAGAGAGGATTTGACGGATAAGGCCTGTCTCAGAAATGGGATTGCCATAGAGGTTAAAGCATCTGCAATAGATTTAAGGCGATGAACATATTCATTAATGGAGAGATCGCCCTTTTTAAGGTTATGAAACTGAACTTTAAGTTGGAGAGTACGAGAGGAAACTTGATCACGAAACAAACGTTCTATTCGAAGCCAAGCTTCACGAGAGGTTAGAGTATGATTGGGTTTGATAATAGCTTGAAGCATCTCTTGTGAAATAGCAACTTGAATCCATGAAAGAACAATAGAGTCAAGTTGAGTCCATTGTTGAAAGGCTGGGTTTATAGTTGAGATGCCATTATCATTAAGAAAAGTAGGTGAAGGACAAGGATAACTCCCATCGATGAAACTGTAAACTCTTTGACCTTTAAATACGGGTAAAAAGAGTTCTCTCCATAGCATGTAGTTGGTGTGATCAAGAACAGTGGGAACAAGATTTTTTATGTTAAAGAAAGATATTGCAGATTGGGATGAAACTGGAAGAGAGGAAGAGGCAGCCATAACACTAGAGGTTAAAGAACTGGATTGAGACGAAGATAATGACATGAAGCTCGAAAAGAGGTGCAAAAGAGGAGAACGTATAGAAAGAACTTAAGCAATCTGATACCATGTAAGAAGATGAGATTCTCAATGATGATATACAAGTTTACATGAGCTATATATAGATTATACATTGGTATATAATCTATCCGTACAAGAGTTCTATTCTTACAAGAGTTCTATCCTTACAAGAGATTGATACAAATTAATATACTTATCAGTGAGAAGGCTGAGAAAGTTATGCACCTTATCTGTTGGAGCCCTAAATAGTTTATTTCTTACATTCGAGTCTTGAGAATAAAGAATCTTTCACTAGAGAACGATTTAGTTCTTTAGTGAGTCTATTCAGCTGAAATTCGAATTAATCGGATCAGTGGACTTCAAATATTAATTGATTGAAAAAAGGTTCTGCTTACTTTTTTCTTTTATTCTTTTCGGGATTGGTTTTTCCATTTTTTTCCTGCATCGTTTACTTATTTTTGCCTATCACTTTTAGTTTTTAGCTTTAGTTCGTCTGGCCAATAGAAGGAGAGCTTTGGAGTAACTGCTAAGTTTACGTGAATATGTGATACTTTATGCACCACTCTGCTCTTTAACTTCGTATGGTCTATAAAAGAGGTTCTCTGTTGATGAATTTATAATGTTCACACTTTAGTAGTTTGGTAGGCGATACTTTGTCTAAATTTTCAAGGACTATTATCACTTTTAGTCTGCGCCGGAAACTATTTACATTTGGTAGCCAAAAAGTGTATAAAATTTATATAATTTTTGTACATATCATACAAAATGTATATATATACATTTTATATATTTTTTTCGACTATTATTCTTACAGCGACTATTAATGTCATATTCTCAATTTTGAAATTGAACCAATAATGGGCCATTTTTAAAAGTACAAAATGGAATTCAAACTAATTAGTACTAGTAATATCTAAAACTTTACTTTGGACGATTTCGACTTAATTTGAGTGAGTTTTGGTGGTTTTACAAATCAAAGAGCAAAACCGACGAGTGACAAATTAATCAATTTATTATTATTAATTTTTTTTACAAATTAATCAATTAAACGTCTAAATGACAAGAGAAATTTTTATTTCATGTGTCACATAACTAACCTTGTGCGAGGCTTCCTTTTCAAGTAATAAAGGAGCCTCAATCGTATAAGTAGTGTTGGTTACGTGAAATATAAAATAAATCTTATATGTCAAATTAGTTTCGTTTTTCTCAACTTTTGCTATTGCAAATACCCCGCATTGTATTCGTGGCATTAATGTGACACCCTTCTCGAAAAAGTTAATTTCCAATCAATATATATATATATATATATACTAAAAGCACAAAGTTCCTTAACGAAAAATCGTTCGCCTTTTTTATTCTTCACAAATAGATTTTACACGGAACAAAATTGTCATTTAATTATTTTTCTTACAAATCAGAAATTTAAAATCAACTAAAATTTTGGTCATTAAAAATTTTTCTATCTAAACTGTGTAGCATTCCTAATATTTAGGAGTTTAAAATCGATTATATTTTTCCTTATATATATCCTTCCTTATTTGAAAACTTTTAATTATTAGAAAGATGCAATAATAAAATTACAAAACTTTGAATAGCTGGAAATCCGTAATGTAGAATACAATTCCTTCAATATATTATGCTATTAGAATACTTTTAGTTGGGGCCGAGAAAAATTGTTTATATATTTGGTTAATTTTTAATGCTCTTCTTTTAATTTTTTGTTACCTTTGTAATAAATATGTGAAACGCGCGCGCGCACACACATATTCACATATTTACATTATATTGAGGTCATCCATTAGTAATCTGTAAAATATTTTAGTACTAAGCTCAATAATTAGAATAACAAAGAAAATACTTGAGAATATAAATAAGAAAGGAAGTGAGCGAAAATTAGTCCACAAACGTTAAATAACACTAACGGTTCAACAACATAAAAATCCAAAAATAAAGTAGTCATTGATTCTTTACTTTTAGAATAAATTTTTATTTAAAAATTAAAATTTTTAATGTATTTGATATAGTGTAATTACAATTAATATTTCAAATTTATGACGAGCTATATCTCTTACAAATTTATTTATAAAAAAATCGCAGCTAAAAATTCATAATCTATTTATCTACATTAACATATCTTACACTTTGATTATAATTCAACCACAAATTTTAATATAATATTAATGAAACCTTATTTTAAAATAGTTAATCATTGTGACGGGCCCAACAAATGAGTGAGTCATTACAATAAATGGGCACATCAATGACTCGCCCAAAAGTAACTTGGGTTGAAATGAGCTGGATAAAGTTAGGCTAAAATTTGGGTCATAGCCTAACCTGACCCAACTCTTACCAAACTTTAATTAATGTATATTATTTTCTATAAATTATTTAATTATCAAATAAGATTTTTTTTCTTTTGTATGGTCAAATATAATATATCAAATAAAAAATATTATTTTAAATATATTTTAGCAAAGTTGCTTATGGATATATTTGGGTAAAATTATCCTAACTTTAGATGGGTTGAAATGAGTTGAGTCAAAATGGGCTGAGTTCAACAAATGAGCGGATCAATGATCAGCCCAACCTTAAGCAAGATGGGAAGGTTAAATAGGTTTGGGCTTAAATTGTCACTACTCTGTTGAAGTATAAGTAGATTTCCAATTACACAATTTATTTTTGTGTGCGTGCTATTACTTCTTTTAAAACAAAATAAATAGGAGCAATGATAGAAAGCCCCACTAACACAACTTAATGACCCCACCATTCCCCCAAATACTCAATTATGTTAGAAAATTTGGGAGAGCAAAGACAACACAAAAGAACACTCAAAACTCACACAGAAGAAAGTGGAGGAAATGATGATTTCTATTCAACTTGACTTGCTCCAAATGGCTAGAAATACATGACTATTTATAAAATATTTTATATCTAGCCTACACTACATGTAAACATACTCCCTCAGTTTTTATTTATGTGAACATGTTTGACAAGGCATGGAGTTTAAGAAAAAATAAAGACTTTTGGAATTTGTGATCCTAAACAAGTTAAAAAGGGGCCCAGAGTATTTATGTGGTTATAAAAGCTTTTCATTAAGAGTAGAATTGAAAGTTTAAGCTAAATTATTTCTAAAACTAGGATTGGAAATCCTGTATTTTACATATCCATATGATTGAAAATAGTGTAAAAAGAAGTGCTTCGATACATGTACTTGATGCCCCGCCCAAGAGAGAGACCCATGTCCTAGTAGCCCTGCCAAATGGTGATTCAGCGTAGATTCTACATCTTGAAACCAAGCCAATTTTGGCGCCGCTTTATGATAATGAAACCAACCAGCAAAAAGCATTAACGCTGCAAAGACCAGTGCCCCAATTGCTATACAATAGAGTTGTTACTCACTAGTTATTCCAAATGCTCGCCAAATCTGAAAAAAACCCAGAGGTTATTTGTATTCCTCGGAAACTCCGATTACATTACTGCAGGCCAAAATTTTATTTGAAAGAGCAATCCAGAGCAAAGAAGCATTTAGATAATACCTTTTATCCAAATCTCATCTACTGAAAAAGGGAGATCCCTTGATCACCTGAAGGTTCTACTAACTAAATAAAATGAAAATAAATATAATGGAAATAAAATCGGATTCCAGTCGATGAATCTTGCAATGAAATATGCTCTACAATAAACCAATAAACAAAGCAAACTAGACGGTTCGATCAAAACGAATTCTTGTTTTGACTAAATAGTTATGGATGACTTGACAATTCTAAGTCGAATCGACCAATTGAATCCGGTATATTTTCCATGTTCATAGGAGTGCGTTTATGTTTCTACTTTACGAATATGATTTCTTGTGGGTATTTCTAATAATATCTATACTTGTTCCTATTTTGGCATTTTTAATTCCGATGGTGTTTTTTGTAGCAGTCCAAGGGGTTGGTTTACTTTTGGGCATGCTTTGTTTGCTTTGCTCTTCTTCTTTGGACACATTTGGCATGGTGCTAGAACCTAGTTCAGAGATGTTTTTGCTGGTATTGACCCAAATTTAGATGCTCAAGTCGAATTTGGAGAATTCCAAAAACTTGGAGATTCAACTACATTAGAAAGAGGTCATTCTTTTTGGAACAGACCAAAAAGAAAATAGGTTCACATAAACTGGAATAGAAGGAGTAATAACTAAGTTCACACCTCACATCATTCTGGGTACATGAATGAAACGACTTGTCATGACCCAAAATCCCTCCGAAGGAGTCGTGATGACACCTAGTCTCTAAGACTAGGTAAGCCTAACATTAACAGAAATAACGACAATATTTACTAACTTCGAACAATTCCGAAATAGAAATCTCTAAACAATTTATAATCCCAAAACCTGCAGTACAAGTCATAAGCCTTTCTATGAGTGGTTGTACAGAATGAATACATCATTGTTCCATAAAAAAAGGAAACAATGGAAATAAGTACAATAGAAGGTGACTCCGAGACCTGCGATCGCAGCAGCAGGTTTACCATGAGTCTCCACAACAACGATCTGCACAACTACTAACGATCAAATACCTGGATTTGTACAAAGATGTACAGAAGTGTAGTATGAGAACACCACAACGGCTCCCAGTAAGTATCAAGACTAACCTCGGTGGAGTAGTGGCGAGGAACAATCAAGACACCTACTGGTCAAATAGATTGAACATGATATGATAATAAACTCCCAAGATAAAGGTAACAAAGTAATGTCAATAGCAGGGAGAAATCAAACTACAAACCGTAGAGTTAATAAAAGGAAAACACGGATGGTAACGAAAGATAAACAAGTAAATTAACACCAACATGGCTGGAACACAGACAAGTAAAAATGTGCTCAAATGAATAAGGCGATGTTAATACAATCAATCACACCATTTCTAATACACAATCCCGACCATCTCAATCCTCGGTGTCTCATATCATAAATCTCAATTCCCAAACCCTTAGCACACATGGCACCTTGTGCCCACATATTTCCATCTCACTTTGCACAACAAAATCCACGTACTATCCAAAATATAATGTCCGCAACCAATGCAATTAAGATGCCCAAGGAGTCTCATTTATATAACATGAAATCAATTTTTAGTTTCTAAACCAATTAGGAAATCTGCGAGAAAAGAGGAAGTTATTTTTTAAAAATCATTTGAATGAAGAAAATACCATTTTCAAATAAAATACAATATCAAATAAGCTATTGCCTTTAATATAGGATTTATTAAATTAAAACTTAATAGAAATTCCTTTTTAAGTAAGATCAAATCTCAAACGGGTTAAGGAAATTTAATTGAGAAACTAATTGAAATAAAATATAAAAATTATTGGAATTTGAATGATTGAAATGTGTGTGTGTGTGTGTGTGTGTATATATATATATATATATATATATATATATATACAGCGAGTTGAAATTTAAAAGGTCATACAAAGTAGCGTAATACTAGTTCCTTTATTTTAAATCACTATATTACTAACAATTTAGTAGGACAAGAGGAAAAGATTCAAAGTAGTAAATTTACTTTGAAAAATAATTCACCAGAGTAATAGTTTCAGGAAAAGAATTCAAGGAACAACGGCAAGTCAATAACTCAATATCAATAACTCGATCCTCAAAGCTCAGTGGAACCTGAAATACAAATTATCGAAGTCTTGTACAAATGAACTAGGGTCTTATCAGTATCCAACTACAACCAATTCCTAAGTGAAATGTAAAACTACCGAATAACTTGCATAATCAGAAAGGATCATCTTGTTGCGGCGTGCAACCCGATCACACTTGTCCACCCTTATTACTCCTGTTGCGGCGCGCAACCCGATCCTACCAAACATTAGTTTAAATCAAAAACAACAACCAATCCACAACCCAATTACCAGAATTTATACTACCAAGAGTATGAGTACACGACAACAAGAGAATCACGAAAAAATCAAAGGAATACAACAACCTTCACAAGGACAACGAGGCAACTAAGGCACATGATAACTTCACTGGCAACCACAACAATTGAACATGTAGCATATTTGCACAGAGTCATAGAGGAACCCACAATTCAGAAGTATCAAAATATTAAGGAAGGCAATCACTTCCATTAAGGAAAATAAGGGCCAAATAACAAGTAAGAGTTAGAGAAAATCTAACAACATGTATAGAGCATGTAGAGGTAAAACTAGCAAATAGGAAATCCAATTATATCAGAAAACTTCCCGCTTAACGAATATAAGGACCTAAGAACCCTAAAGAAAAAATTTCCACAAATAAGATCGGGCACGCAATCGTCATCTCGCATGCACGCGCTACGATTAACACAGAGGACTCAAATCCTAAGGGGAAGTCCCCCACACAAGGTTAGGCAAGATACTTACCTCGATAGCGTAAAATCCTACTCCGGGATGTCCTCGTCTCTGGACTCGGTCTCCAAAAGCTCCAAATCTAACCATAATCATATTAATACCATCAACATAGACTAACGAATTGAATTCCACAATAAAAACGACAAGATATGCCAAAAATCCAAAATCGGTCAAAATCTGCCCCCCAGGACCATGTCTCGAAACTAGTAAAAAATGACAGAATTAGAAACTTTGTTCTCTCCCGAGTCTATCCATAAAAAAATCGTCAAAATCAGACTCTGTTTGGTCCCTCAAATCCTCACCTCAAACTCTCCAAAAACTCAAGCCCTAACTCCCTCAATTTCACTTTGAAATCATCAATCAAATCTCAAAAACGAAGATGGATTCATGAAATATAACCAAAACCGAGTAGAGAACACTTACCTCAATCCAAATGAACAAACCCTTATTTTATATATTTTTCTGCCAGCTATTCTGCCTCGTTTGTCATTCCAAACTATCTCGAAACTCTCTTTTTATGCCTTCAATGGATTTCTTGTGAAATTCTAGTCAAGTTAGGCTTTTGAATCACTCAATTTAGCCTTATAATGAAGGAGATATATTGGTTTCAATATTTGGAAATAACACAGATTTTTAAATACGCCGTCGGTGGTAATTCCGTAATTAATCTGAAAAAATATCAACCTAATTCTTAGTAAAATGACTATAAAATCCTCATACGATGTCCAAATTTGACGATTCTTTTTGCTACGGGTCTGTAATTACGATACAGATCTAATACTTCAATCAAAAAAGAAATCAGAGCTCATTTATTCAATATGATATCATTTATGCTTGAAGAAACGACGCTAAAACATATCAAATTAACTCCGAATGAACTCAAATTTTTCACACAAGTCCTAATACATCATACAGACCAACTTGTGCCCCCAAACTATCGAGCGAAGTGCAAATTCTCAAAATGATCGATCGAGTCGTTACACGACTAGACATTGTATCTTTCAAAGTACATCTATGCGTTCATACTCTAATATATGTGTTAAATTAATATTCTAGTTCATGAACTAATGTAGACAAATGTAAACAAATATTATAATGACCCGACCAGTCGTTTTAAGCTCTAGCGCGTCGTTCGATGGTTTGAAGCCTTGAGTAGCTTCACTTCACGTTTATGACTTATACGCGTTGTCAGAATTGAATTTCGGGAAGTTCAGAGTTGATTTGGAAAGAAAATTCTAAATACGAAAGATTTAAGTTGTAAAAGTTAACTAATATTTGAATTTTGAGTAAACGACCTCGGAGGGATTTGAAGATTCCAATAGGTTCGTATGACGATTTCAGACTTGGGCGCATGTCCGGGTTGAGTATCGGGTGATTCAGGATCATTTTGGCGCTTACTATGGAAATTTAGAATTTTGGCGCCTAAGTTTGAAAGTTAGCATTTCCGTGGGTCTTTCAGAAACATACTCTCTATCCCTTCGAGGTGGGGGTAAGGTCTGTGTACACATTATCCTCCTTAGACCCCACTAGTGGGATTTTACTGGGTTGTTGTTGTTAGATTTCCTATGTTTGGTTTGAAGTGGACTTTGGTGTTATCAATGTCCGTTTGGGGTTCCGAGCATTGAAATAGGTTCGTATCGTGATTTTTGACTTGCACATAAAGTTTGGCGTCATTCCAGAATGTTTAAGTATGAATCGGGCACGTTCGTCAAAGTTTGAATGTTTGAAAGTTGAAAGAAGGTTTCGATCGTCGATTCGTAGTTTTGATGTTGTTTGGTGTGATTTGAGGCCTCGAGCAGGTTAGTGTCATAAATTGGGACTTGTTGAGGTGATGTGATGGGGTCTTGGGGGCCTATGGTGTGTTTCATAGGGGCTACAGGTTATTTCGTCATGTTTGAGTTGCTGTTTCTGAGGTCTGTGGGGTGTTTGTCCATTTTTTCATTGCGTTCAAGATTAGGGGTGTGCGTTCGTGAAGCCTTGGAGGAGGCATTGCTTCACGATCGCGAGTGGGATTACGCGATCGGGTAGAAGGGCAGGCAGGAGTGGGAACTAGAAAATTGTTCTACGTGTTCGCATGTCTACCGTCGTGTTCGCAAAAGGACGGAGGAGTTGGTCACCGCGTTCGTTACCGGTGCAGTCGCATTAGCGAATGGGAGTTTTGGAACTGGAGCAGGATGCTCTTCTCGAACATGAGGGTTAGGCCGCGTTCACGAAGAAGGAAGTGTTGGGCAGTATCATTTTAAAAAGGGGGGTTTGGCTCATTTTCACTTAATTTTCTTCGTGGGAGCCGACTTTGGGAACGAAACCTAGAATTTAGTATTTTTAGATTTTTACCACGAAATTGGACATGAAATTAAGAATAAACATATATTCATGCTCATGGTGTTATGGATAATGATTATCTTCAAGAATTTCGAAATTCGTGCATGTGGGCCCGAGGGTTGACTTTGTTGACTTTTCGAGTTGAGTTGAGAAATATTACTCCCTCTATTCCAGTTTATGTGAACCACATTCCAAAAAGAATGACCCCTTTCTAAATTTGGTAACGATTTAGCTTAAACTTACAATTTTATCCTTAATGAGAAGCTTTTATAATCACAAACTTGTTTAGGACCACAAATTCCAAAAGCCTTCATTTTTTCTTAAATTCTGTGCCCAGTCAAACAAGTTCACATAAATTGGAATGGAGGGAGTATAATTGTTAAAAAATACGCATTGGAGTATATTTTGATTGATTTGCACATTGTTTGACTAGTTTCAGATCGATGGGCATTGGTTTGAGGTGTAGAGAGGTGTTGGAGCCGATTATGGAACTTCGGAGCGAGGTAAGTCTCATGTCTAACCTTGTGAGGGGGAAACTACCCCCTAAGTTATATAGTTGTTATGTGCTACCAATTATGGGTGCTGTGTACGCACGAGGTGACAAGAGTCCGTACGTAGCTGAAGCATGTTTATGTCCGGATAGACTTAATACTTTATCTTTTAATATTTGAATTATTTGAACTCATTTTTGCTAGCTTAATTAAGTGAATTTACAATTGAAATTGATTTAGGAATATATATTAGGCCGAGCCTTATCACCTTGAGTTGTTGGCAAATTATTTGATAAACGGTAAATGGTATATCCACTTTATGCTCATGTACTTGTACTGTAAGCACGCGACTTGTAATTTGATAAGTCACTCCTTTCTTGTGGAGCGGGCCGAACGCCTCGACGGTGTATTGAGATGCATCTCTGGTTCACGCCGGTCAACCCTCGGCAATGTACATACCACTCTGGATCAGACCGTACGACCTCGGCACAATCGTGCGTAATACCGCTAGGAGTACGAATATTCGTGAGATTTCCCTTTTATTGGGACCTGGCAATTATGTGGTATTCCTTACCCGTTCAAGACTACATTTGATATTTATGATCTATTGAGATAACATATGACCTTCGAGAGATTTATATTGCCAAAAGAAATGTTGGAGGATTATGTTAGTTACCGTTTTACCCCATTATTACTGTTGTGCTTCATGTTTGTTTATGATTTATCATACTACTTTATTGGACCTCTAGTAAGGCTCGATGTCGACCCCTCGTCATTACTTCTACGGGGTTAGGCTAGATACTTATTGGGTACGCGTTGATATACGTACTCATGATGAACTTCTGCACTAAATGTGGAGTATCTTACAAGTTCATTTGGTGGTCATCTTGGCGTGTAGGTGCAGCTGCTGAGGACACTTTATGGTGAGCTGCATTCCAGGCTACGTGTCGCAACCACAGAGTCTTCATCATATTATTTACTTTATCCTGTCTTATTTAAATTCCAGAAAAATATTTTATTATTATTGTACTGCTTAGTAAATGCTCATGCACTTGTGACACTGTATTTTGTATATTCTAGTTGATGCTTACAGATTAGCATATTATTATCACCTTTTATTTTTATGCATTACTAATTAAGTATGTACCCGTGATTTTAAAGGTGTAGATTTTCTTACTTGATAAAATTTATGATTTCGAAAGTAACAAAATGAACAATTAACGTGATAATTCACCGTTGGCTTGCCTAACGACGATGTTGGACGCCATCATGGCCTATAGTGGGTTTTGGATCGTGACAAATGTAAAACAAGTTTATTATTTTTACATTTCAACATCACCCCTTAAACTTGTATCATCACTCCAAGAGCCTTCATTAGATTTTGAAAAAGCTCAATCTTCAACGGCTTAGTGAAAATATCTGCAATTTGGTCTTGTGACTTCACATGCTCAAGCTCTGTAACTTTATTTTCACGTCCTTCAAACTTGTAGTCCAAAGGTTGATCGATGTAAACCTCTTCCTCCAAAAACCATTCAAGAAAGTCGGCTTCACATCTATTTGATGAATATTTCATTAATTTTGAGCTGCCAAAGAAATAATAAAATGAATGATTTCCAAATGAGCAATCAGTGCAAAAACCTCGTCATAATCAATACCGGCCTTTTACTTGTATCCCTTGGCAACCCATATTGATTTGTAACCTTACCCTTGGAATTTTTCTTCAACTTGTACACCAATATGACATTAATGGTGATTTTGCCTTTTGGAAGTGTGGCTAATTCCCAAGTGTCATTCTTTTTGATTGCCTTGATTTCTTCATCCATGGCATCTCTCCATTGACATTTTTGGCAGCATCTTCATAAGTTAAAGGTTCACTATCCACCAACAAACAAAAGTGAGTTAAATCATATAAATCTTTTCTTACCACTTTTGTATTTTCATAAAACTCATGAAGACTTTTATTTTTTTGAGGCACTTCACTTGAAGAACTTGAACTTGACTCATCTTTTTCTAGAATTTGTCCCGGAGGTGTTCAACGTGGTGTGATAGGATGCTCCACAACTTCTTTATCGTCATCTTCATCAAAGAAAGGACTAAAAGAGTAATCTTGATCTTTAATTTTTCATTCCCAAGCATTATCTTCATCAAAATCAACATCTCTGCTTATGGTGACCTTGCCATTTCTCGGGTTATATAATTTATAACATTTAGAACTTTGATCATAGCCAATGAAAACTTACCTCCTACTTTTATCATCAAGTTTGGACCTCTTTTCATCCGGCACATGTGCATAGGCAATGCTCCAAAAAACTCGCAAATGAGCAACTTTTGGCTTGAAACCACTTCAAACCTCTTGAGGTATTTTGTCACGAATACTCTTGATGTGACACCAATTTGACAAATACACTGCACCAACTACTTCAGTCCAAAACTCCTTTGGCATATTTTTGCTCTTCAACTCTGTTCCATGTTGAGAATAGTCCAGTTTTTTTTTCACGATGCCATTTTGTTGTGGTGATCTTGGAACAGTCTAAAGTGACAAATTCCACTATTTTCACAAAAAAAACTTTGAATTCATTTGAAGTGAATTCTCCACCATTATCGGACAACAATGACTTAACTTGATAGCCAATTTGTTTCTCCACCATGCTCTTGAATTTTTTGCAAGTATCAAACACCTCGATTTCACCTTCAAAAAATACACCCAAATTTTTCTAGAAAAATCATCAATGAAAAGTAAAAAATAATTACTTTTACCAAGTGAAGATGACTTGATTGGTCCGCACACATTCATGTGAATCAACTCCAATGGGCATCGGGCTCTAGTCAAAGACTCTTTAGGAAATTTTTTTCTTGTCTGCTCTCCAAAGATACATCCTTCGCAAAGTTGGCTCGGATGATCAATAATTCATTCACCATACTTTATTTCTTCATCAACCTTAGAGTATCAAAATTCACATGACCAAATCTCATATGCCAAAGCCAATATAAATCTTTGGCATATGAAAGCAAACACCTTGTAACATCATTTTGAACGTTTAAAACAAACATTTTATTAGCCATAAGAACTTTGGCTAACAATCTCCCATTTTCATCTCTCATCAACAACTTTTTATCTTTTGAATGAATATCATAATTTTTCTCTAAAAGTTGTCCCAAACTTAACATATTGCTTTTCATCCCCGGTACATACAAAACATTAAAAATTAGTTGGTGACTACCATATTTCAAACGAATTAAAATTGTACATTTTCTTTTGATTTTAACCCGCGAAGAGTCTCCAAAAGTAATGTTGCCACCATTCAATTATTCAAGATCCACAAATAAATTCTTCTTTCCACAAATATGGCTACTTGCACAGCAATCAAGATACCATTGATTTCTCTCTACACTTTCTTCTCCTTTGCAAACAAGAACTAAAATGCCATCTTCATCTTCATTTTTTCTCTCCATACCATTTTTTTTCTTCCACATTATTTTTATATTCCCAGAAAAAATAATCAAATTTATGACAAGTATAACATTCAATATTGGACATATCACGCCTTCCTTGATTTTGCCTCCATCCTCTACCTCTTCCACGACCTCTTCCTTGATTAGAGTTTTGACTCCTATTTTATTTATTTGGTAAATTGGTTACCACCTCTTCCTTTTCCACCACGACCTTGTCCTTGTCCACGGCCTCTTTGTTGCGAGCCATGCCTTGCATCTTTCTCCTTGAAAGAAAGTTCGCTTGAAATGCTTGTTCAACCAATTCTTCTTTCGTTTTCTTCAACTTTTCTTCATGTGCTTGCAAAGAACCATGTGAGTTCTTCAATGGTCATGGTATCTAAATATTTGGACTCTCCAATAGCCACATTAATACGACTAAATTTTGAATCAAGAGATTGTAGTATTTTTGCAATGTCCCTATCATCCCTCAAGTCTTCAACATATCTCTTCATTTGATTAACAATAGCCAAACTTCTTAAAATATAATCCGAAACGGATTTGGATTCCTTCATATGTAACGATTCATACCCTCCTCTTAAGGTCCAAAGCTTTGAAGGACGTTTGAAGAATCTCTCATACTTGCTTTAAGGTGGTTGCATTTGCAACATTCTCAAATATCTTGTAATCCAAACTTTGATGGATGAGAGTGAACACCTTTTGATCTTTTTTTAAAGGCAACATCATCTTCCACTCTATCACCTCTGATTTCCACCGGTGCCCAAACATCATAGGCACCAACCAAGGTCTTCATCCTGATACACCAATGTCCATAGTTCTTATTTGTGAGCATAAGAACTTGAAATGAAGTTCCACTACTATTTGTCATTTTCTCTCCAAGTTTGATTGTCTCTCAAATATACCGACTCTAATACCATAATGTTAGAAAATTTGGGATAGCAAGACAATACAAAGGAATACTCAAAACTCACAAAGAAGAAAGTGGAGGAAAGGATGATTTCTATTCAACTTGACTTGCTCCAAATGACTAGGAATACATGACTATTTATAGAAAAAATATTTCATGTATCTAGCCTACACTACATGTAAACATAATAACTAAGCCCACACCTCATATCTTTCAAGGTACATGGATGACACTACTAGACAATGTATCTTCCAAATTACATCAATGTACTAAATTAATATTCTATCTCCCAATATGCTCCTAGTTTTATTGTAAACTTTTTGATTATTGATTCAATCAAATAAAAGTCTTTGTTTGAGTACAAAAAAAGTTATACAAATAATTATAGCTTATTTTAGATTACAAGTTTTAAAAGCGCTTTTCCTCACTTCTCACTACTGAAAAATTGGGTAATTTCGTCCAGAAAAACTAACCGAAATCGGTCGGAATTTGAGGAAAATCGACCGATTTTCGACCGCTTTTAATTATTCGGAAAAATAATGGTCGCTAAGGTGTTGCGACCGAAATCGGTCGCAATTTTCAACGCGTTGATTGACAATCAAATAAATATACCGATCGAAATCGGTCGGTGTAAATTAATTTTTTTTTATTTTTCAAATAGCGACCGATATCAGTCGGAATATTAAATATATAATAATCTTATAATTATTTATAAATTGTAATAAACCGATCAAAATCGGTCGGTATACTAAAAATAAATAAATTTAAATTCAATAATTTCCGACCGATTTCGGTCGAAAATTTCAAGAATTTGGATATTTCATTTGAAATTTTCGACCGAATTCGGTCCGAAATTTTGAATTTCTAGGGGAAAAAAAATTAGATTTTCGACTAACTTCGGTCGGTTTTCTGGGTAAAAATCGGGCAGAATATGCCTTCTTTTAAGCAACACCACCTGCCAATTACAAAAATATCTATCGTATAATGACACCATTACATTGCTGCCATTCAACCATAATTAACCAACAACAACAACAACAACAATTAACCAACAATAACGCTAATAGCAACAACAACAACAACGCTAATAACAACAACAACAACAACAATGCCAACAACAACAACAACTAAACAAATGTTCAATAATAGAATAATATCAACAATACAATCTGTTGATACCCAATTTTTCCCAAAAAATATTTTAAAATTGCATATATACCTTCAAAATCATGCATTAATAGCAATTGATATTTTTCTATAATTTTTCTATATTTTTATTAATTTACCTAGAATTTAATTTCCAATAAATAATTATAAATTGCATCACAAATGATTTCAAAAATATTTCTTGATTTTATTTATCGTTTACGATCCCATTAAGACCAAATTATTTCATAATTAGCCAAATTGGCACCTTTTGGCTATACTTGTAGTAACTTTGCAAGTATAGCCCAATCATATAATTTTGTACCATTTTTTACCAAAATTTAGTCATTTATATTTTAAGATACTGAATAATCATTTTAAATCATTTTCTATGCATGCAATTCATTTTTATGATTATTAGTTATCTTTTCAAATTATTTTAAGTAATTTAATTGAGTATTTAACAAATAGCCATTTTTCATTTTAATTATAGCCCAAATTAAAACCAGACCCACCTGATTAAGTCAAGCCCAAATACCTCAGGCCCAATCCACTATCCTACCCGACCCAATTCCCACTTAATCTGGACCGTTGATCATTTCAGATCAACGGACCATATTCATTCTTACCTAAATTAACCTAAGTGACTACCCCTCCAAACCCTCATTCTCTCATTCTCTCATTTTCTCTCTGCCGTCATCTCCCCTGATCTCTCTCAAGCTCTCTGGTAAACCCTGCTCATACTCACCGGCCGTTGGCTTGCTGGTAACAATGGTGGTTCCACCACCACCCCTAGCCTCCATGGCTCCCTCACACGCCGGATCCTTGCTACCCTGAGGTCCTCAAGGAGACCAGAGGCCGTTCAACTCACACCCATGGCCTTTTCATACGGTTCTCAGGCCACCCTTGGCCGTCCGAGTAAGATCTCTCTAATTCCGGCTAAACTATGGTTTCTAAGCCTGATTCTCTCTAATCCTGAGTTATCTCTCTCTGAAACCCTAATTTTAGTTCTTGACTTCTTAGATCTGTAACAAATCTAAGTCTTCTGAGTTATTTTACTGTTTCCTTAAAGATCTTTCCGATTTCTCAAAAATGCCTCTTCGTCTTCAAACTAGGGTTTCTTAAACCCCTTTTAAAATAACTTTTCTTTCTGATTTTCAGTATTATCCTACGATTCTTACTATGTTTCAACTGTTATTTAAGTTTTTCCCGTTATCTGATTTATTATGTTGAAAACCCTAATTTTTGGTCTTAATCTTGGGTTCTGAGTCTGTCTATGATAATATATTCGTTTAATCTGTGAGTGTGCTAATTTCTCATGAACGCTCTGAGTTTCTATGATTTTACCCTATTATGTTCAGTAGGGTTTCTAATCTTTGCTTCTTCCACTTATATTATGTTTATTCTGTTAATTCCTCTAATCAGTTCTATCTTTTCTAATTGAATCCCTGATTCTATGTGATTCTTACTTTACTATGTTTCTGATTTTACTTCTTCTTGCTTATTATGTGTTTATTCCGTTTGTTCATAGAGATTTGTGTTAATTCTCCCCTTAATCAGTACTGCTCCTATTCGAATCCCTAATTTCCTGTAATTGATAACTTTCACTAATCTCTTATGATGATTTCCTTGCTTATTTTTTGACCTTAGTTTATTTCTTGCCTTATTTTATTGTCGACTATGCTGTCAAACTGATTCTTATGACATTTCCTTAATTAGAATATTATGTACCTAGCCTTAATTGCTTACTTTCTACCCGTACTGTGCTGAAATTATTTCCGTATGTGCTATATTCCAGTCACATATGGTATCTTTCCTTATTTGCCACCTGTATTAGACCGTTTGAAGTTAACTCCCTTAATTAAGGGGTACTTATATGATTTCATACTAATTGTACTGTGCTGAAATTATTTCCGTATGTGCTATATTCCAGTCACATATGGTAACTTTCCTTATTTGCCACCTGTATTAGACCGTTTGAAGTTAACTCCCTTAATTAAGGGGTACTTATATGATTTCATACTAATTGATACCTAGTTCCATAATTACTGCATGACTTTGATTCTTACCTTATTATTCTACCTAGTTTCAAATTATATATATACATGCTCTCTCATTAACACGAACACATTGGTTCAAAAACTATCTCTCACACTCAAAGCTTTCTGCTCTCCTTCTTTGTTACTTTTTACTATTCTGAGTTAGCCGGCTGTAAGCCAAGGCTAATTATTGTGCTCTCCTATTCTTCACTTTTGTGTTTGCTATCTTCTTTATGGTATGTTCTGATTTCAATTCAAGTCCCAAAATCAATATGTTTCTTTTACTACTTCAGTTTATCCTGTTTCTAGTTTATTTCTATCTATGGTTTTGCTGTGCAACATGTAGTTGACATGTTTACATTTTTGTCCATCTAGAATGTTATGTTATGTATTACTACCCTTAGGATCAGCATGAATATATTACCCGCCTTTTGTAGTATGTCTCAATGTGACTTTGTTCAATTCTGTGTTTATCTGGTTTCTAGTATGAACCTTTCTTTGGCAAAATAATTTGTACCCTAAGTTTCTTGATTCTGTGTTGATTCTGGAGTTCATGCTATTCCCTGCAAGAACTGCTATGCTTGTACATTATGTGCTCTATGTCCCCAGTTCCCATCACCCTTGTGTGAAGTTTTGTTCTATGTGTGATGCTGAACCTGCTTTGGTTCTGTGTGTGATATGTGTTTGTTAATTGCCCTACTCTCCTCAAAAGCTGTTTTACTAAACAACTCTATCTTATTTTATAAAACTATTTCTACTGAGTCTCTTTCAATAACTATTTTCCTATCATACCCTTTCAAAACTATATCAAGCACTCTCACTCTACTCATAGGTCTTTAAGTTCTGCCCCTCCAGTGTGTGACTGCTTTGGGATCCCTGTGATATCCCTCTGAACTCTGATGCACTGGGGATGGGACTTCCACACTGCACTTACTCGGTTATGGTTCTGAAATCTGGGTGTGAGCACTGCCCGGGATCCTTGAGGTCCTTAGGGAAATCTGACACACCCGGACTTGAAAAGGTTATGAAAAACTTTGGCACTTGATGCTGTGGGCAGTTTGGTATATCTGGGCCTGTTTCAGGCTCCCTATAGTGTTACTTTTTTTTTTCTACTTATGTAATTCATTTCAATATTGGTTTGTAATAATTATTGCAAACGAATATTGGGGTTGGCTAGTGAAAAGGGGAGGGTAGTTATATATGTTATCTATATAAATGGGTAGAAATCATGCCTTAGGTTTACATTTCCTATATGTGCATTAGAATCCATGTTTAGGACCAATACATTCAAAGCATGTCATTAGATATCATGTTCTTAGGTTTCACGTATACTATTCCAGCATCTCATTTGATATTATCACTCAGAAATCCTGCATCTAGGCTAAATAAATGCATTAACATAAAAAATGTTGCTCCTGCACATCCTGAAATTATGCTGTAACTTTCTGTGCATTTAGAAATCATGCTTTAGGAATTCTGCATATCTTGAAATCATTCTGCATTTTTGTGCATACTAGATACCATGCCTTAGGATTTCGTTTGTATTTGCTAAGCCACGCCTAGTTAAACTACTGATACATGAAAAAAGGGACATAAGACAGTCTCACATTTGATCATCTTGTTTTAAATAAACTGGTAATAATCCTTGTATTTTGCAACACTTAGAACATCATGCTTTAGGTATAAAAACTTCTAAACATTTTTTAACAATTCTGGTAACTATTGTGCATTACCCCCCACGCCTAGGCAAGCCTTAGGTAATCAACCTTTATAAAACTGGAAAACTGTTTCTTTTGTAACATGCTTAAAATCAGTAGGCAAACTGATTGGGCCCCCTGCATCTGGGTTTAAAAAATAAAACTGCATATCTTCTGTGTTTTGATATTCACTTAGAAATCATGCTTTAGGATCCTGTCTAATAAAATGCCTCTTGTTTGTGTTTGAGTCGTGCTGTTTACGTGCATTATCTGTGGAGGTAAATCTGAGCCTCTTAATTATTCTTTCCTGCCTTTATTTGCTTAAGTCCTATTTGTTCTTGTCAGTCGCCTAGTATTTTCTCCTTTTAAACCTTAGGGGTCTGTCTAGATCTGCCTATAGGTAGAAGTCCTAATTTCCTCCAGGACCATTAAGAAGGGACGTGTCACGACCCAAAATCCATAAGGTCGTGATGGCGCCGGACACCACTGTCAGGCAAGCCAATCATTAAATGGTTAAGTTAAATTTCCTGTTTTAGCATTTTTTTTTGAAATCATTACCTTTCACTTAACACGTAATATCAAAATAAAATCCATTAAGTATAAATAACAGTCCAATATTCCATTTTGATAAAATACACCCCAAACACATCCCATATCCCGGTGACACAAGTACATGAGCAATTTCTAAGAATTTATACAATTATTACAAAGCTTGTCCGAGATACAAGTTGGAAAAGGAATTTAAAATAAAATACAAATACATATGAGGAAGACTCTGCCGGCTGCGGTTCGTCTCCGGATGATGCAACTCGTCTAAGTCTCCAAGTTAGCCACTTTGCTTTAAAGGTAGCTGTGCAACAAAATGCACAGCAAGTGTAGCATGAGTACGAAAACAACGTGTACTCAGTAAGTATTCCGCCTAACCTCAGAGAGGTAGTGACGAGAGGTCGAATTAGACACTTGCTAGAAGTCAATTAATATCAGGTATAGTAACGAAATAAATCAATATGAAACAAAGTAAGACTATATATCAAACAGGTAAAATTACTCGGTACTATCCCTTCCTTACAATTTATTCAGCTCTCAATTTACAATTTACTTCCGTAACCAAAACATATACATAGATACGACTTCACCAAGAGCTTATTATACTTCAATTTAGGGAAAACCCTTAGGTACACTGGCTTCTAGCCAAACATTACGCACGATTCAATGGGGATAGTAAGTACATAGAAAAGGAAAAGCCGAGGCGTATGGACCGATCCAATATAAAAGTAAACTGTGCACTACCGAAGGGTCGAACGACGTGAATCATAGATGTATCTTTCAATCCGCCGTGGCGTACGACCCGCTCCCATGAGAGTGTGGTACATAAATCCTGCGGAGGTGAACGAACCGATCCCATAAGAGTGTGGTACATAAATCTTGTCAAGGCGAACGACCCGATTCCATAAGAGTGTGGTACATAAATCCTGCCGAGGCGAATGACCCGATCCCATAAGAGTGTGGTACATAAATCCTGCCGAGGTGAACGACCCGATCCCATAAGAGTGTGGTAAGAGGATTTACCCCGCTCGTGAATCATACATGCAAAGCGGCTTCATATGAATTATAGAGTTACCCCGCTCGCGAATCATACCTGCGACTCGGGTACCCGCATATAAACAAGTCCATTCAAGTAGTAAATCCGGAATTTATCAGAGAATATTTAGCTGAAGAAGGATACATTCTCTTTTTACATGATTAGGAAAAAGAAGTTTAACCTACCTAAGTATTCATTTACTAATTCAATGAGATTAGACAGTCTCGTTTTACCAACAAAGTTGCACGTACAACAAGTAAAGCATGCTAGTGGGTCCTAGGCTAGCCGAACATAAGCATAATAGTAGCTACGCCTGGACTCCCGTCACCTCGTGCGCATGTAGCCCTCACAAATAGTAGCACATATTTAATTAGTTCACCTAGGGGACAATTACCCCTCACAAAGTTAGAAATGACACTTACCTCGCTCCGAAATTCCATAACCGGCATCCAAGCCCTTCGGACGACTCCAATTGATGCAAAACGACCCAAAACTAACCACATAACGGCAAACCAATGAAAATATACTCTAATATTTGTTAATAATCCAAATTATATAAACTCCTATCTCCACTCAAGGAATTGACCAAAATACCCCCGGGCCCACATGCCCGAATTTCAAAATTTCTCGAAGATAGACTCTACCCATAGCTTTACTAGTTCAAATATACAATTTACTTAAATATTCATGCTCAATTCGTGGCTAAAATCCAAATTACCAAATTTCTAGGTTTTCTTCAGAATCCCAATTTTTTCCCACAATCTTTCATGTTCAAATCCGTGCATAAACCTTGTATTTAACTTGGAATGAGAAGGAATCACTTACCTATTGATGCTTGATGAAAATCCCCTCTTGAAGCTCCTCAAAATCGCCCACATCAATGAAACAAATGAAGGAAATGGCCAACATCTCGCATTTAAATTAATCTGCCCATGCCCCAATTTCCTCTCTGCGTTCACGACACCCTGAGTGCGTTCGCAAAGGGAAACTGCTCTGACCCTCCGTGTTCGCAGGCCTCCCTGTGCGTTCGCATAGGCCAAACAGCCCCCAGGCCCCTAACTCCCCTTTCCTCTACGTGTTCGCACACCTTAACCCGCGTTCGCGTGGAGATCACAACCCGAGCCACCGCGTTCGCACTCCCTTCACCGCGAACGCACAAGGAAATCCAGCATCCCTATATTTTCCTTCTTCGCGATCACACACAAGGGACCGCAATCGTGGAGCACACCAGATACACAAGAAACAGCAGCAGCAAAACAAAGAAAACAATGGTCCGAACTTGCCCCGAAACACACCTGAGGCCCCGTCCAATCACACGACTCAGTCCCATAACATCCCACGGACTTTCTCGAGGCCTCAAATCACATCAAACAACGCTTAAACCACGAATCGCACCCAAATCCAAACATTATGAACTTTGAAATTTCAAACTTCCACATCCGATGATGAAACCTATCAAATCACGTCCGATTGACCCCAAATTTTGCACACAAGTCATATTCGACATTACGGACCTTCTCCAACTTCCGGAATCGCATTCCGACCCTGATATCAAAATTCCCACTTCCAGTCGGATTTCTCAAAAACCTTCAAATTTTTATCTTTAGCTAAATGACTTCAAAATGACCTACGGACATCCGAATTCACTTCCGATCGCGCTCCCAACTCCAGAATCACCATACGAAGCTATTCCCAGGCTCGAAATCCCAAACGGACATCAATATCACTGAAATGTGCTTCAAGCCAAACTTAGGAAATTTCTTCAAAATTGTTGACTTCCACAATATACACCGAAACGCTCCCCGGTTATCCAAAACCCTATCCGTACATACGCCCCACTCATCATACGAACCTGCAAGAACCTTGAAATTCTGATTCGGAGGTTATTTACAGAATTCCAATCTTAGTCAATTTTTCCAACTTAAGGCTTCTAAAATGATAATTTTCCTTCCAATTTGACTCCGAACTTCCCGAAATAAAATTCCAAACACACCTATAAGTCATAACACCTGAAACGGAGCTGCTCATGACCTCAAACCGCTGAACGACGTACTAGAGCTCAAAATGACCGATTGGGTCATTACATTCCCCCCACTTGAACAGACGTTCGTCCTCGAACGTGCCAAGAGCTGCTATGGAGTTATCTAAATTCACTTTTTAACACTTCGCGCACCTGCCCGTGCTACCACAACCCAAATGAGTCCATAAAATAGGCTCAGAATCCAGTTCCAACACCTGTAATTTCTCTGCCAGGCCTAGTTTCAATATATAAACACCATATCAACTACCACACAATATACCAGAACACGACTGCATACCTTTGCTGAATTAGCACCATGCACCGCATAATTCATCATCTGACCACAATGACAGTCCCTGAACCTTAATAGCCAAAATTCCATGAATATGATGCTCCCAATACACCTTATGATATATATATACATTCTGCTATAATGCTGGCGATACCACCACAACGGAGGAGATGTGTAGAAATTCTAACCAATTGCATATTTAAGCAAACTTTGAATCCTTCCTCTTGATTAGGACCATCATCTTATTACGAACCAATAAGGGTAACTGTCCTTTAATTTAATTCACATAATCTTATCGCACTTGATCACCGATCCAATAATCTCGTCTCACCCAGTATGAACTGTTCAAACAACTAATCACTCCAGACACGACCAATATCCTCACACGATGCCACAATGCGCCAATAGGCCACAATTAGAACATGATACCTACGAAAATGACTCAGGAAGGGACTACTCGACCCACGCAACTTATAGGAAATTTCCTCAGAGAATAGGAAGTAAAACACAAGAAAATAAATATAGGAACCTTACTCATCATCACACTGTTGCGGTGTGCAACCCGATCCAAATAACATACCCGTGGCGGCGTGCCACCTGATCCCATCATAAAATTCACATACGGAAATATACACGGAGCTGAATTGCTCACTGTTACAATTTACTGAATACCAGTCACAAGCATGCTAAGTGCATAATACCGTTCCGGGGAGACTGATAGAGCAATATGCTACAAAACTCGAGCACAATTGAGGTGCGATATAAAATCTGAATCTCAAGAGCCATCCCGCTCACATAACCTCGTCACTACGCGGAATCTCAACGCATAAGAATTTATCAAGCCGCTTCAAAACTCACACGGCACAATCATAATATCACATGAATCTGAAGAAGACGAAACAACATTTGATATTCCAACACCCCTCCTTGAGAAGCACTATACCAAAATGAACACATCTAACTCACATGATGCCCATAATCTTGTTTTAATCCATTCACACACTCCAAGTCGATTCTGCTTGCACTGAACTAGGCTGATAGCTTTACCTGGGTCCATAGTAACCCACTTCCTCTCATAACACGCAATAACAACCATCATAGCCGGGACAAACACCCCACAATCCACAACCAACTGAACCGAATGCCTTCCAGGCATAAATTCCCAAATAAGCAATATTGCACCCCCTTATACTTGGTCTAAATCTTCAATCAATCAGGTGACTACCTGTCACACTTATACTATCTTCCCGTGGTCACGCTCCCACGACCTTCCACGAGGTAACAAGTCTGCACCTCCATACCACCGACCACACTAATGCTGCAAAACACATTAAGAACCCATGACCAGGGTACAAGGCCTCTTTCATCGAATATCGATCTCAGGTGGCACTGAAGATAACACCATATTACTCTGAACTTACAAGTCACTTTTTCTTACTTATTCGAGATCAAGACATCCTTGTCAACACCCAACCGCAACCCTGGTCCTTACTTCCAGCTCCACACTACTACTGCACCTAACATGACAATATGAAATAGCGCAAGAATTCCATCATAACTCCTGAACCACTAATAGGGGAAACACCTCATCATATAGAAACCTCTTACTTACCTCAATTCAAGAGAATAATAACAACACTCAAGTGAATTCTCACAATCACCTAACATGAAAATCCTTAAGTAGTGGTCTGAACCACCATAAACCTTCCGGGATCCGCCTACACCTGACAGGCCATAGCACACGAATGCTCCCACATGAAATCTATTACGACGACCGACAAGCCCCGCACACACCGACCCAAACCACATGCATAATTTAATCACACTGATGAAACTGATCACTGCCGTTCATATGCCATTTCAACCATGGCTAACCAATCTATCTTCTCTCTAATTATCTTTAATTGCCTCAGAAATAATAGTAACCCCATTCAACTCATAACAAACTCAATCCTCACTCATCCCGAGTGGCCTTGATTCACGAGACCATGCTATCTCAATCTCACAACCAGTCTCATACCCCTCTGATAATCTTCCTAAACCCCGAAGTTTACTTCTCTCGCTCTCCCAATACTATCCTGCACGCTGAAACATATCATAGAACACCCCAACCATCTTCCCTTTTCTAAGAAATTATACTGCAAAAGCTCGACTCTTAATCATACTGCTGACTGAAACCCTTAAACGCCGCATTTTTAACTTTTGAATTCACTATGACCGCTATTGAGAGTCACCCACTCTGACTAGTCCCGAATACAATCAACTTCAAGGCTCTTCTAGCACATGATCACCCTTTTCAATGAAGCACATGACTGAGTCACTACCCTACAGCTCGCCCATGCCTTACGCATAAATTCTGAATCTCCCAAAACCTAACCCTGGTCCAATAGTACCAACTTGTGCACATATTTATCAAATCCCATGCACAATTACCATTCTACTCCTTTCCCTTAGCTGTACTAACTTGCCAATATGCCGAAAATCCGCAACCCCATGAGAAGACAATCCTACAACCCAACTGTAGGCGGTGGGACTCCCCCACTTAGCCTGAAGCTACTCCTTGCACCACTCTAGACCCTGTTGATATCCTTTCTCCTTTGTTAACATGATCCTGCTCGACCAATCCACCCAATTCTTCCGAATTCTCCTGTCAGCATTCCCTAAATACTAAGATTCTGTAGCATCATTCGCCCATTCTGCCTCCTACCGAATAGCCACTAGAAGAAACTTTCCAACCACACAACCGCTAACCTACTCATAGGAGACAACCCGCCTGTGTAAATCACCAATTGAAACCTTCCAGCGATGCTGTACTGCATCATCTCTGTGACATCAATACTCCATCCTAAGCCTGTTCTCATTCACCAACTTTACCAGTCCATTCGCTTCTCATGGACATCTACTAAATGCGCTACAACATCCTCTATTTCACCATTATTCTGCCGCTCTCCCACTTTGGTTAACCTGATTCCTTTAAGCACCACCTGACTTCCTTCATCGTATGCTACCCAATTCAATATCATTCTCTGTAGCTCTTAAACCAGCAGTTCACCACGACTTCAAACTCTCTGAGTATCATCTTTCTCGAGCTTCCTTCATCATCAATACTTATCCAATACTGAACCACCGCACCTCACGGTCTCTGCCAACCGCATTCTTCAATACTTCTTCACAGTACTCTGACCCCGAGCAATCGAAGAAACCATGGCACCGACGAACTTAACACATTCCATTCGATCAATGACGACAATATCACATCACAGGTGAATATCCCACCTTACTTGAAAACACCAAGTCTTACTACTTTATCAATCCAAAACTTGACCCTTTATAATCCCACTGCTTTTCCTCTGCCGGAACTAAAATACTGAAATCTCGAAATCACACTCTGAGAAGACCTCCCTCCAAGTCATTCATTGCTCCTACATATGGGCAAGCATCCTACCATCACACTCATATCGCGTGATAACCAATCGTAAACATCATCACTACCTGAGCATAGCCTCAAGGCTCTCAGAAACACAACTACTGAGCTGGAACAACGTAATATCCTTCCGTAGGCGACAACAACCCAAATAACTATGTACGAAAAACATCACGCACCATATCTGTAGCACCATTACAATTCCTCAAATTCCCGATTTATAGAAAGCGCTTCGCGACGTA
>MDKJ01124962.1:0-43872 GCA_005239525.1 Nicotiana knightiana | reverse complement strand
ATAAAGATGAACTCAGAACCCAAAGATTAACCCAAGAAACTTAGGGTTTTCAACATAATAAATTAGATAAAGGAAAACTTAAATAAATCGCTTAAACATAGTGAAAATCACAGAATAACACTGAAATCACAAGAGGAATCATTTTTGAAAAAGGGGTTAAGAAACCCTAGTTTGAAGATGAAGAGATGCTTTAGAAAATCAGAAAAATCTTTAAGAAAACAGTAAAGATAACTTGAATAGACTCAGATCTGTTAGATATCTAAGGAGTCAAGAGCTAGAATTAGGGTTTCGGAGAGAGACAACCCAGAGACGAGAAGAGACCGGCTTAGAAACGATAGGTCTAGTAATGAAATAAAGTGATCTTACTCAGAAGGCCATGGTGGCCTGCGAATGGTGAGCACGGACCCGGGGGGTGAATGAACAATCAACTGGTCCCTTGAGGACCTCAGGGATGCGAGAATCAGGCCATGGAGAGGAGCCATAGAGGCTAGGGGGTTGAGAACCGCCATTGTTACCGGCGAACCAGAAAATGGTGAGGGGATTAGGGTTTGGGTAGAGAGGATTTGAGAGGGAAGGGGAAGGCGGCGGAGAGCAGATGAGAGAAATGAGAGTGAATGAGGGTTTGGGAGGGGGTCGTTTGGATTAATTAAGGAAATGGGGATATCTGGACCGCTGATCTAGTGATCAATGGTCAAGATTGAAATGGGGTATTGGGTTGGGTATATCAGATTAGGCTCAGAGGTATTTGGGCTTGGGGTCTGTTGAGGTTGATTTAATAAGGTTTGGGCTAGGTTAATTAGGCTAGAATCAAAATAAATGGGGCCATTTGTTAAACACCCAATGTAAATTAATTAAAACAATTTATAAAAGTAGATGTTATTTATAAAAATGAATTCATGCATAGAAAATAATTAGTATGATTACTTAGTATTTTAAAAATACAAATGATTAATTTCTGGATAAAAATAGTATAAAACCGTATGATTGGGCTATAATTGCAAAGTTATTGCAATTATAGCCAAAAGGTGCCAATTTGGCTAATTATGAAATAATTTGGACTTAATAGGACCAAAAATAATTAATGAAACCAAGAAATACTTTTGAAATCATTTGTAATGCAATTTTATAATTATTTATTGGAAATAAAATTCTGGATAGATTAATACAAATATAGGAAAATTGTGGAAAAATTACCAATTGATGTTAATGCATGATTTTGAAGATATATATGCAATTTAAAATATTTTTGGAAAAAATTGGGTATCACCATACTCAGTATTGTGTTGCACGAGGTTTCTGACGTGCGGTTGTCATTGTGATGCATGAGGTCTCTGTCGTGCAGGTGTTATTGTGTTGCACGAGATTTCTGTCGTGCTATTGTTACTAGTGATATGTGCACATGCGGCATGACAAGGCGGGCTATATATGTGGGCTGCACATGTGGTGATACAAGGTGAGAATATTATTATGCACGTGTGGCGAGACAAGACGGGCATTTACTTTATTATTGCGCACGTGGCGAGACAAGGTGGGTTATGCCAGGGATTGATCTGTGATGACTTGTGATGGCCTGGGGGTATTCTTGTTGTTGATATTTGTGTAGAGGCTTACCTACCTGTGTGAGTTTTATCTTGTGAAAGATTATGGCGAACATTGTTACGTGTTGTTCATTTTCTCTACACTTACTAGTTGGCCTGAACTGTATTAGAAAACTTGCACAAGCATACACGTAGTTAATCACTCCTATCGGTTTAAGAAGATGGTTCCTGATATTATTGAGTATTTATACACACCCTCGTCTATTTGCCTTCTATGTGAGAATGGTTCTATCGGCACGTGAGTCGTCCGTGCAATTACCCGTCGGAATGAGGGCACAAGATGCCAAGTGTTTAGGATTCACAAAATGGAACCTGTGACTCGTGAATATTTTGAGGCATGGTACCTCATGGAGATTATTGGATAAAACATGATGTGAAAGTGGTTATTCTGTCCTTTTAATTGTGTTCACCAGATTTAGATTGTGTTCAACTTATTCTACCGTGTTATTACTTGTTGTGTTCCGCTGTTAATTGTTGTTTCTATTTCTTATTGCAAGTACCATATTATTGTTGTCATTATGCGTAGTCTTATAGAGATATCATATTATGTTAGTTCTACACTTATACTTGCTCAGGTTATTTAGTCCAGTAGGTATCTTGACTGTTCCTCGCCACTACTCCACTGAGGTTAGTCTTGATACTTGCTGGGTACCATTGTGATGTACCCATACTACGCTTCTGCATAATTTTTGTGCAGATCCAGGTATTTCGGATTCAGTCGATCGTTAGCTAGTTGTACGAATTTTGTTGTGGAGACTCAAGGTAAACCTCTTGATCTGTTCGCAGGCTTTGGAGTCACCTTCTAATGTTGTATTTACACTGTTTATACTTATTTTGAAAATCTAGAGGTTTATCTAGCAAACTTAGTAGAGCTTATGACTTGTATTACCGACTTTGGGATTGCAAATTTGTATAGAGATTTCTATTTCAAAATTGTCAGATGTTAGTTCAATATTGTTGTTATTTCAGTTAATGTTAGTCTTACCTAGTCCATACGACTAGGTACCATCACGACACCCAACGGAGGGAAATTTGGGTTGTGACAAGGCATGAAAGATGTTATTTATGTTTTTCCTCTCTTTTTCTTTCAATTAACACACGATTCTCTCTCAAAACTTTTCTTCTTTCTCTCTCTCTTCGAGCAAAATAGGCTGAATCATAGATACAAGAAAGAGAAACAAATCATGAAAGAAAGACTAAAAATCTCAAAATCAGAAACATAAAAGTAAATCTATAATCAAAAAAAGGAAGCGGAGATACCTTGGGCGACGGCGAGATTGAAGAGAAAGAGGGATTCTTAGTGCGGTGAGTAAGAGAGAAAAGAGGAAGAATTGGTCGAATTGGAAGTATGATTGTAATGGAAGAGGTAATGAAGCGATAGAATGAGTCTTGGCCGAAAAACGCCATCTCTGACGAACTTTCTTCTCTTCTTTGCTATTTAGTCTCATACAATGATACAAATACATTATATTCTATACAAATTCACTCAAATACATTGTATTTTTGTATAAATATATTTCTTTTGGCATGTGCTTATGTATTTCGAAGGTCTGTAGTTTTTTAATAGAGCTGTATACACATTTATTCATGCATATTATACATACAATATGCATGAATACAGGATATAAACATTGAAATACACTGAATACAAACATTAAAATAGAACAAAATATAAACAGCGAATACTTTTAATTTTAAAATACAGTGAATACAACCAATGAAATACACTGAATACAACAGTAATAACATGTATTAGGAATAACTAAAATACTGTTAATACAAATACATTTGAATACACTGAATATAAAATTGTGAATACAATAAATACAAATATTGAATCTAATGAATGCAACAGTAATAAAAAAAAAATATTGAAACTGTCACGACCCAAATTTTCCTCTGTAAGATGTTGTGACGGCACCTAGTCTTTAAGACTAGATAAGCCTAACAAATATGGAAATGAAAATGAAATAACGACTAAAATCTCACTAGATAAGATGTCGTAACTGTAAAATGCCGCTCGGCATGTACAAGTAAAATCTATAATTTAATATAAACCACTACCAAAACCAGGTAGTTACAAGCCACAAGCTCTAAGGAAGTACTGAATGTCTCTCTACATTAGAGTCTGAGAGAACAACGAAAAGACAACATAATAAGGATAGTGGGGGACTCCGGGGTCTGCAGACGCTAGCAGATATACCTTGAAGTCTCCAAGCAGCAGCCCAACGCTCTACTATCGAGGCTGATAAGATGTACTGGGTCTGCACAAAAACATGTGCAGAAGCGTAGTATGAGTATACCACAACGGTACCCAGTAAGTGTCAAGCCTAACCTTGGTAGAGTAGTGACGAGGTCAGGTCAGGTCCCTACTGTGATATATGAAATAAGGCAGAAGGTGAAATGATAAAAAGAAATGGCAGGTAAATGAAACAGTAAGAATGTACGAAAAGGCAACAACATAGGAAAACAGGAAGACAATTACAACACGTGAGGAAACTAACATCTTACAAGTTAAGGAACAACAACAACAACAAACAACACAATAAAAAGAGTAAATCAACAGGGACGTTCCCGAGGTACTGCCTCGTACTCCTAAAAGTAAATATCTCACAACAACATGGCAGAAACCTCGTGAAAACAACAATAATCGCACGGCAGAAACCTCGTGCCAATAAAACTCCGCACGGAGAAAACCTCGTGCCAATAACACTTCGCACGGAAGAAACCTCGTGCTAATAACACTCCGCACAGAAGAAACCTCGTGCCAATAACACTATGCATGGAAAAAACCTCGTGCCAATAACACTCCGCACGGAAGAAACTTCGTGCCAATAACACTCTGCACTGAAGAAACCTCGTGCCAATAACACTCCGCACGAAATAAACCTCGTGCCAGTAACATTCCGCACGGAACATGCCACAACCAAAAAGTCAACTCAACAAAAATCACGAAAATCAACACGTAGTAAATGGAATAATGATACTACAAGCAAGGAAATCCTATAGTTAAGGAACGCACACAGAAATCAAGGAAACAGGTAATTCAACTAAGCATGTTGTACAAATAGCAGTTAAGAGATGAAACACGTAGACATATGAACTTAGGGTAATCATGATGATTCCACGTGCTAGAATAAATCAATTAAGGCATAGAAAGGAAGCTAATTAACAAAGACCGAAATTTCAACATTTAGCCCGTATACGCATTCGTCACCTCATGTACACGGCACTCAGATATTACAAATTGTTACAATAGTACCAAATCCAAAAGGAATTTCCCCATACAAAGTTAGACAAGTCACTTACCTCAACCAAGATCAATCAGTCAATAAGAATGCCTTTTCCTAGACTTTCTGACTCCGAATGGACCAAATATAGCCCAAAGCAATTACATACTATAAATATAACTATAAGAAACTAATCTAAATAAAGAAATCACGACTTTAACAAGAAATTAGAAAATTGTCCCAAAAAGTCGACCCGGGCCCATGTCTAGGAATCAGGTAGAAGTCATAAAATTTGAATACACGTTCAACCACAAGTCCACCCATATCAAAATTACACAAATTCGATACCAAAACCTCGATCAAAACCTCAAAAATCAGCCTAAAACTTTCTTCCATTTTCCCCCAATTTTCCACCCCAAACCACTAAATAAATGATCAAATTAAAGACATAAACATGGAATTTAACCAAAACTAAGTGAGAATCTCATACCCTAATCAATCCCTTCAAGAATCGCCTGAATCCGAGGTTTCTAGCACAATATGTGAAAAATGGATTCAAACCCTCATTTTTGAATATTTGAGTTCTACCCAGGTGGTATGCATCGCGATCACGAAGAACAATAAATCCCAGCCTCCAAAAATGGCCTACGTAAACGCAGTTGACTACACGCAAACACATACAAGGAAATTCCTAGGCCTACGCGATCGCGAACTCAGCCCCCCGACCGCGAAAAACAACTGCGTGTGACTTGCTGCCCCAAAAACCTCTAGGCGAACGCAACATTCACCGCGCGTTCACGACTCGCTGTGAATCGACACTTTCGCGTTCGTGTTCGTGTTCGCGTTCGCGTTCCTTTCTCTGTGAACGCGTAGAGTAAAAACTCAGTCCACCAAAAAAAATCCTTCACGATCGAGTAACAACCCACGATCGCACTGAAGGAAATCAGATCAGTGCACCAACAAATCTTCAGCTATAACACCAAGTCTAGAATTGATCTGTTAACCATCCGAAACTCACCCGAGGCCTCCCGGACCTCAACCAAACATACCAACAAGTCCTAAAACGTCATACGAACTTGGTCGAGCCTTCAAATCACATCAAACAATGCTAAAACCATGAATCGGACCCCAATTCAAGCTTAATAAATTTATAAACTTCTAACTTCTACATCCGATGCCGAAACCTATCAAATCAAGTCTGATTGACCTCAAATTTTCCACACAAGTCACATTTGACATTACACTTACTCCAACTTCCGGAATCGGAATCCGGCCCTGATATCAAAAAGTCCACCCCCGGTCAAACTTCCCAAAACCTTCCAATTTTTCAACTTTCACCAATTTAACGCCGAAATGACCTACAAACTTCCAAATCAACACTCGAACGCGCTCCTAAGATCAAAATCACCATACGGAGCTATTGGAACTGACAAAACCCCATTCCGAAGTCGTCTTCACACAAGTCAAACTACGGTCAACTCTTACAACTTAAACTTCCAATTTAGGGACTATGTGTCCCATTCCACTCCGCAACTCTCCCGAACCCGGCACCCAAGCACCACGACAAGTCAATTAAGCATAAAAGGAAGAGAGGAAAATAAATAGGGGATCAGGGCTAATAGTCTTATAACGACCAGCCGAGTCATTACAGAAACACACTAAATACAAAAGTTATATATAACTAAAAAAATCATTCTAATTAATAGGTTGATAATGAGGCATATTAGAATTGATTTTGTTGAGTTATATTATGAGTGTATCACGCTAATTAATATTATTTATGCTATTAAACAGCTGGACATACCTATTTTTAAGGTGATTATCGTTACTGTATTCACGAATACATGGCGTGAATATATGTGAATACATGCGCGTACAGCTGGACTGCCCTGATTTTAGGCACCTTTTGTTGTTGTATTCATGTATACAACAGTAAGAATACATATGAATGCATGCGCGTACAGCTGGACTGCCCTGATTTTAGGCGCTTTTTGCTCTTGTATTCATGAACACTTGGTGCGAATACATGTGCGTAAAGCTGGACTGCCCTGATTTTAGGCACTTTTTACTATTGTATTCAGGAATACAACAGCGCGAATATAGCGGATACACTACCGCAATAACTGAATAGTAGCTATAGGAAATAATTATGTATATGATAGAAAATAGGAAGTTAATAGCCACTAAACAATAGTGGTTTCTGAAAATCCTCAAAAGATTATTCTGAGATGGGCCTGGGTCCACCACCCTCTGCACCCATTTAAGCTGGGCTTACTTTCAGTTTGGTAATCTTCTATTAACCTGACACGTGTAAAAGGAGATCAGTAGGTCACAATTTAGCCATGTGATTTGGGGATCCACGTCCACAACAACAACAATAACCCAGTAAAATCTTACCAGTGGGGTCTGGGGAGGATAGAGTGTACCGGGACCTTACCCCTACCCTAGAGGGGCTAGAGAGGCTGTTGTCGGGAGACCCTCGGCTCAGAGACAATAGATCTATGACAACAAAGCCCAAAAATTAATATCAACAACGTGAGAGACAACAAATAAATGGAAAAGCAGTAACACAAATATTATGCAAAAGTGTGAAACACAAAGAGGGAAACCGGGACAAAGCGGAAAACCACTCGACTACCATTTAACCTACAACCCTAATGCTCGACCTCCACACCTTCCTATCATGAGCCATGTCCTCGGAAATTTGGAGCCGCACCATGTCATGTCTGATCACCTCGCCCCAATACTTCATGGGCCGCCCTCTACCTCTTCTCATACCTGTCAAAGCCAACCGCTCACACCTCCTAACCGGGGCATCTAGGCTTCTCCTCTGCACGTGTCCGAACCATCTAAGTCGCGCTTCCCACATCTTGTCATCCACCGGAGCCACGCCCACCCTCTTTCGAATATCTTCATTCTTAATCTTATCCAGGCTAGTGTGCCCACACATCCATCTCAACATCCTCATTTATGTTACTTTCATCTTCTGGATATGTAAATTCTTGACTAGCCAACACTCAACCCCATATAACATGGTCGGTCTAACCACCACTCTATAAAACTTATACCTTTGAGTTTCGGTGGCACATTCTTGTCACACAGGACTCCAAAAGCTAACCTCCATTTAATCCACCCCACCCCAATACGGTGAGTAACATCCTTGTCGATCTCCCCATCTCCTTGGATAATTGACCCTAAGTACTTAAAACTTTCTCTCTTGAGGATGAACTGTGATTCAAGCCTGACTACCACATCCGCTTCCCCTGTCACGTCGATGAACTTACATTCCACATATTCCGTCTTAGTCCTACTCAACTTGAAACCTTTAGACTCCACGACCTGCCTCCATTTTTCCAGTCTCCTATTAACGTCGCCTCGCATCTCATCAATCAGAACTATATCATCAGCGAACAACATATACTGTAGCACCTCTTCTTGAATATGGTGTGTCAGTACGTCCATCGCCAGGACAAATAAAAAAAAGTTGAGTGCAGATCCTTGATATAACTCCATAATCACCGGAAAAGGCTATGAGTCACCTGTCACTTCCCTTGAATGCAAATGCAGAAACACGCGAATATGTCAAATGTTGACCTTTGCTCAGTGGCATTTAATATGTTTTGGGGGTGGTTAACAAAAGTCAAACTCCTCCTCTCTTATTCATTCGAGACAATCTCCTTGAACGCCTAGCTATCATTTCGGAGAAGATATCTTCAATGTCTTGATCGGTCGACCTTGAGGTTGATTAGTGAAAATAATATTCAAAATTAGTTTGAAGTATAATTTGTATTAGTTAAATTAATGTCAATATAAATATCCTTACATCCTTCTACTCAATATCTTCGTTCTATTTGAAATGGCTTGATAATCTTTGAATGAACTGTGTAAACGTGAGATACGTATTCCAACAAGTCACCAGATAAAATTATCCTTATTTTAATGTGACTAAACACAATAAGGAGCTCTAAATGAACCAAATGAATCAAATAATCAATCAACTCAATGAGCAAATTTCAGGCTATATTGTATCTTCCTACACAAGTTTTTTGCAAAGCTATATATGAAACCTTTTTACTCTTCCTACACAAGTTTCAACTTAATTAAATGGCATATATAATTTATCAATTATAAATATTTTAAGAATTAAATGAGATATTAATTAAGCCCGTTTTTCAGGCTATATTGTATCTAATGTGTATATCACACTCCCCCATGTATTTTAACCCACACCCCTATGCTTCTGAACATCTCTCCCTCCATTAATGCTTTCTTCCATATTTTTTCAAAAGTTTTTCCATTTTCTCTCTCAAAATTCCCGATTTCTCTCAAAATCCTTATGAAATCTTTAGCTCATTGAACAATTTCTTCCCTTTCAAGGAAGAAGAAAAGAACTCCGACGAAAAGCCCTAAAAAAGCTACTGATTCCGGAGATGGTGAAATTCCTATAGTTGATTTGGGTGCTTTCTCACGGGATTCACAAAAAAAAAATGATGAAATCATGACATGCAACACCAGAGAGAAAGTCCCCGCTTACCTCTCGTGAAGCTAGGGCAGAGGCGCGAAAAAAGTTGAAGCATGACAGGGATGCTACTGAAGGATCGTCATCTGCTAAATCAATAAAGCAGAAGAGCAAAGAAACCGTTGGTGATGACGATTTCGTGGAAGAAGAAGTGATTCCCAAATTTGCAAAAAAAAAAAAAAAAAAAAATTAAAGTTTTTCTTGCTGGCAAACCTTCAAAAGGAAGAAGGTTCATAAATCTCCTAAAAACATACCCCCAACGTCTTTAGGCAAGGTAAAATTTAGTAATTACAATATTTGTTTTTTATTTTTAGTAAAAAAATTGTTTTCATGCTTATCCTGATACCTATGTTTTTTTGTCCCTTCATTTCTTGTTGTTCACTAATTTTTTTAAATATTTTTGCAATTGTATATTTGTTGTTTTATTATTTGAAATAATTTTGTTAGGATATGTATTTCATGACGTAGTTTGTTTTATTAATTTTGCTCTCTTTGTAGATATTAATTGTATTTCCTGTAAACAACTTGTAGTTGTTATGTCTAGTAGGTATTTTTCCCCTACTGTTTTAAATATAGGTTACTTTGTAGTTTTCTTGTTCAATACATTTTGTGTAAATAGAGGACTGTCAGTTTTTTCTAGCTGCATTGTAGTTTACTTGTTTATTTGTTTTTTAATTTGTTATTTAATTATCTGCAATGTAGTACTGTCATTTTGTCTATAGATAAATTCTAGCAATGTTGTTCTTATGTTTGTTTTTTGTCTTTAAACATGTTTTATTAACTTACTTTTTATTTTCATGCAGAATCATATATTTTTTGCACCACATGATGTTGATTATGGCATCATTAAGTTTCAAGCATTATCTAACCCTGATGTTTCTACCCAAACCAAGGTATTATTGTCTGATAAGGGGAAAAAATTATTTAAGAAGATATGTTTTGGGCACTTTCTTGGCATACCCAAAATGTGTATCCAAAATCAAGCAATTCACCTTCTATGAAGTATGAATTGAACACATATGGGTCTGGGTTTTCTCAGCAGAGATAAAGGGTGAGAGGTTGAACTTTAGGCTGAAGGAGTTTGCTCTTATTACTGGCCTCAAATGTGTCACAGAAGTAACAGACTTTGGGTACACACCTAAATATGATAGTAAAATAATGAGGAATTATTTTCCAAACAAGGAAAAAGTTGAGAAGTCGTACGAAACAAATTGTCTATAGTCGTAGTTGGGTAAATGACGAGGACACAATCAAACTATGAATTATGTATCTTATAAAGTTCTTCCTTTGTCCTTCTGAGAAAGCGAATGGTTTGATAGACCACGTTACGCTTTATTTGGTTGACTCAGGGCAGTATGCGAATTTCACATTGGGTATAAATGCTTATCCACATTTGCTTTAGTCTGTTAGGCATAATTTGACCCCATCTGTGCATTTTAATCTTCTTCGAAGTTTTTCCCTCGTTGTGTAAACCTGGTTTTATGATGTTGCTCTACGGTTAATACAAATATTGCTACAAGGGTTGGTCGATCCCCCGTATCCTTAACTGGACAGCAACAAAGAAAAGATATGAGTTTCTGCATTGGAAGAAAGGATGATCAAACTATCCTGGATCAGGGTAAATTTTGTACATACGTTAATGGTAACACAAAATATTAATATATTTTACACAACAATTTCACATGTTTATGGTACAGATAGTATAACTAAAAATTATATACATAATTTGATTAACTCCCTTCTATTGTTCTTTAACTCAGTTCACCAACATGATTGAAGTCCTAGAAGAAGTATCTAGAATGACTTCACCAAACAAAGTTGATTATATGGTTGAAAAAGCAGAAACGCATGTCGAGCATCCGAGTAATGCTTCATCTTCATCTGGTACTAAGCAGTTTATGGGAAGAGAGGACAAATCATCAATTATGTAAGAACTAAAAAAATTATGAAAAGATGTTGATAAGGTAATAGCTTATAATATTGCTAGTTTTTTCTCTATTTTATGTTATGACAAATAAACTCTTTTTATTTTTGGCCTAAGGTCGGTTCAGACCGTGGATTATTCAAGAAAGAGGTATACATAATTCAATATTTTTAGGCTTGTTTATATATTTGTAAGCCTCATATTATTAGCTACATTCTAAACTCTTTTTATTTTCTAGATTTTTGAAGAACTAGGTAGCATGCAAGAGCTATTCATTGATCCATCAAGACTGTGCTACAGGCAATTAATAGTCAACAGGATACGAACATCGATGCTAAAGTGTCATTTAAAATATAGTCATTTTGGAAGAATTTACCCTATTTATGTTTATATTAGTATTCACAAAGCTGCCTCCTCAAAAGATTTGCTTGCAGGTTAGTGGCAGTTCTGGAAAAATTGATAAGCATTACAAAGCAAAGAACACATAACAGTATCATGGCAGTAGTGCGAAACAAGTGTTGGGCATCAACACTAAAACAGGTATTTGAACAATTTTAATACAATTTAATGACATGACTTACAAAGGTTATACATATTACTAAATTATCAAAAAAAAAATAGGAAAACTTAATCTATATTATATTTCCACTCGTTGTTGTATGTACAGGACATATGTCTGATATTCTAAAAGACGAGAATATTTCTGTATCATGTCCAATAAGAGTTGAATTATCTTTCCAATTTCAAGGGTCCTTCAAGAACTCCAGGTATGATTTAATAAAAAAATTTCTACATATTTTGTCCCTTATGTCAGTTATGGTAGAAGCAGTTCTGTTAGACCTCTGTCACGACCCTAATTTTTCTCCGTAGGATTTCGTAATGGCAGACTAGGTAAGCTTAATACTTACTGAATTAATGGAAAAATTCATCCAACAACTATTAAATATGAAATAGAAATTTTTATATAAAGTCAACAATCCCAAAACTGATAGTAAGTCATAGGCTCTACTGATGTTCACTAGAAAGTCTCTAAGTAAAATTGTTCTGAAATAAAAATAAATTGTACAAAATTAACTTTCGAAGGTGGCTCCGAGGCCCGCGAACGCGACGACAGGTATACCTTGAAGTCTCCACAGAAATATCAGATCCGCTATCTAACAATCAACAAACTTCGTAGTACCTGGATCAGCATAAAAATATGGAGATCCAGTAAAGCCACGGTCGGTACTCAGTAAGTATCAAGACTAAGCTCGGTGGAGTAGTGACGAGGTACAAGTCAAGACACTCACTAGACAAAATAACTTGTACAATATAGAAGTATAAAACTAATAACGGAAGCAAAAATCAGTAAATGGCAACAAAAACCAACAAGTGAAATAAACAGTAAAGCCATAAGAACACCGTGAAGTATCATACCAAATAAGGAACACAAAGGGCAATGAATTACTCAAGCCGTTCTAACACGAGTTTCGCAACGAAATCACTCATGATACTTTATCTCATAGTCACAAGTCACAGGTCTCAACCAACCATCATATACTCACGGCACCTCGTGCCCACATCTCGCATCAAACCCGCACGGACAACTCACGTGTCAAAATCTCAATCCACTCGTCATGATCACAAGCTCACATTCACAATTCGCCTGGCATGGTCACAGGCTCACAATCACAATCCGTCTAGCATGATCTCAAGCTCAAATTCACAATTCGCCCGGCATGGTCTCATGCTCACATTCACAATTCGCCAGGCATGGTCACATGCTTAATATCAACATGAAAACATATAATACGAGAAAATGTGGGCATGATCAATAAATGTCAAGTTTCATACTCTTGAACTAGTATAAGTGGCATGCTACCGTGTATGCTTGTGCAAGTGCACTACTGCAGCCCAAGTCAACATGTAATAGCAAAGACATCAAATAGCTCATCGGAACAACAAAGAAAATCGTGCAAGGTGTATGACAAACACAAATAAAAGCACAACATCACACGAAAATCACCAACACAATGTCTTAAAACTATCACATATCATCCCTGACGTTGCCATCATTATCTCTCTGATAGCCACACGTATCATTCCGCCCTGAAATTATCATTAGCCACCCTTATCTCTCTTATAGTCACCCGTATCACTCCGTAAAATAGATACAATTATCGCTCTGCTAGGACAATAACACAATAGCCATCCGTATCACTTCGTACATTCAACAACAATAAATTCCACCCTTACGCCCCATATAACAATAACGGTGAAATGACACCCTTATACTCTGTATAACACAACCAAATCACACAACAATTCACATATCTTATTATCACGACAACACAACATATTAACTCATATCACAAGTGCCTGTAGGCCACAACCTTTCTAAAGATTCAAAGATATCAATATGTTCACAACAAATAGCCCATGGCTCAACACAACGCATATAGAATCTCAATAACAACAAAATGAATGGAAAAGTAACTCAACAAAGAACAACACCCCCTCTAAAGTCTAAACACAACTTCAACTAGAATAGACTAATGACTCTCGATAACTTCAATTCCAATCAATTGTTTAAGGATAACCTCGATAGTGAAAGTACTTCCATGAAATGGCAAACTTCAGACTCTGGTGTATGGATTAGGCTAACAATGAAGAAGATGGCATGAAATAGTACTACGTCTAAATGCATGAGAAATTCCCGGCAACAAAAGGATATCATATGAAGACAATTTCAACTAAGAGTAGCTCCATAATAAAAGAAATCACATAATGATAAAAGTGATAACAACTCCAAATAAAGCATGTAAGAGCAAACTCGACAAGTAAAGAATGTGACATGTAACGAAAATTTTAAATAAAGCATGTGATAGTAGACATGACCAATAAAAGATATAACATGTGCTAACAATTACAAATAAGTACGTAAAAGATTCCTAAGAGTCTTGACCGGTCAATTTTCACATATAAGCCCGGGTACATACTCGTCACCTCGCGTACATAGATTCCACATGACACAAATAGCACAAACGACTCAAATCCTAAGGTGTAGTTTTCCCACACAAAGTTAGGCAAGATATTTACCTCAAAAAAGCTAGACTGATACTCTAAAATAATCTTGTCATGTGAAACAACTTCCGGACGGCTCAAATCTAGCCAAAATAACTTTGTTCTTGTGTTTGGTGCTTCAACTTTTATTGCCATGTAATTCATTGATCTCAGTGTTTTTTAGATTCTTAGTTAATAAATTCAAGCATTTGGTGCAATCTAATAACCTCAAATCTTGATATTTTGCAGATTCCACACTTGAGACCAACTGAGTATAAGAGATCCAGATTATCTAGGAACAGGAGGACTGTGAACCGTGCCTATGGTGGAGTATTGTCTGGAATTGCTGTAAGGGAGAGGTTTGTTCTCTTAGTGTTTGTTGGCTTGTCCGTTTCCATTATTTGTCTAATTCATGCTCCTTTGCCTTATAACTGTGGAATGTTGGTTTGCAAGATTATTCGAGCTTTCTAGAGCAGAAAATTGTGAAGAAGGTTTTGAAGATCCAAAAATCCAAAGAAAATCTGGCGGCCAAGAGATAAGCTGAGAGTTTAAAGGGACTTTATTTTAAGTTTTGGTGAAATATTGACATTCAAGTGTTTATTATGTTGTAACGATCCAACCGGTCATTTTGAGTTTTAGTGCATTTTTCGGCAGTTTGAGGTCTTGAGTAGCTTCGCTTCATATTTTATGACTCGTACGCATAGTCGGAATTGAATTTCGGGAAGTTCGGAGTTGATTCGGATAGAAAATTCTCAATTCAAAAGTTTTAAGTTGGAAAAATTGACCACGGTTTGACTTTTGAGTAAACGACCTTGGAATCAGGATTTGAAGGTTCCAATATGTTTGTATGATGATTTCGGATTTAGGTGTATGTTCGGGTGGTGTATAGGGTGGTCCGGGAGCATTTCGACACTTATTGTGAAAAGTTGGTATTTTGGAGGTTTTAGAATTTTCTAAGTTTGGTTTGAAGTAGACTTTGGTGTTATCGATGTCCGTTTGGGATTTTGAGTCTTGGAATAGGTTCTTATCGTGATTTGTGACTTGCACATAAAGTTTGGCATCATTCCGGAATGTTTAAATATGATTTGGACGTGTTTGTTGAAGTTTGAATGTTTGAAAGTTAAAAGAAGGATTTTGATCGCTGATTCAGGATTTTGATGTTATTCGTGGCATTTCGAGCCTTTGGGTAAGTTTGGATAAGGTATTGGAACTAGTTGTCATGATTGGATGGGGTCCCGAGGGCCTCGGATGTGTTTCGGGATGAGTTCGAACCATTTCTCTATGTTGTGCAGCTGCTAGTTTCTGGTGTGTTTGGTATGCATCACGATCGCGAAGGAAGGAATGCGATCCCGAAGGGTCAAGTGTACTGGTGGAATTTTGTTCTATGCGATTGCGTAAATGGTGTCGCGTTCGCGGAGGCCGAATGGAGGTTTTTCGCGTTCGCGTGGGAGCTATCGCAAACACGCTGAGTTAATGGGGTTGGCCTGTTGGGAGGGAGTAGTATGCAATCGCGTAGTGGAGACTGCTATCGGCGTAAGAGGATGTGGCTAGGCACCGCAATCGCGGTTTGGACGTTGCGTCCGTGAAGAAGAGATTTTGGGGCAAAGCTGCTTGGCCTTCGCGATCGCGAGGATTATCCGCGATCGCAAAGAGGAAGGACCTGGGCAGACTTGATTGTTATACGGGATTTGGTATTCTCTCTCATTTTCACTTGGTTGGGAGATTTTTGGAGTTCTTGGAGGGAGATTTTCGTAATCTATTATGAGGTAAGTTATTCATAGTTGTTGCAAGATAAATACATGAGTTATATATGGATTTAAACATGAAAATTTGTAGAAATTGTGAGATTTGGAAGAAAATCTAGAATTTGATATTTTTGGATTTTGACCACGAAATTGGACATGGAATTGGAAATAAATTATATATTTGAGTTTGTGATGTTATGGGTAATTATTATCTTCAAAAATTTCGAAATCCAGGTACGTGTGACCGAGGGTTGACTTTGTTGACTTTTCGAGCGGAGTTAAAAATTATTTTAAATTGATTAATTGTGAGTGTTGGAGTATATTTTTATTGGTTTTCATGTTGTTTGACTAGTTTCGAATTTATGGCCACCGGTTTGAGGTGTTAGTGAGGCGTTGGAGTTGGTTATAGAACTTCAGAGCGATGTAAGTCTCTTGTCTAACTTTTTGAGGGGGAAACTACCCCTAGATGATGCGATTATTATTTGCTACTAGTTGTGGGTGCTACGTACACACGAGGTGACGAGAGCCCATACGTAGCTAAAGCATGTTTATGTCAGGGTAGACTTAGGACTTTATCATGTAATATTTGAATTATTTGAACTCATTTTGCTAGCTTAATTAAGTGAAATTATAATCGAAATTGATTTGGGAATATATTAAGCTGAGCTTTATCACCTTGATTTGTTTGGAAAGATATTTGATAAACAGTAAAAGTCATTTTACTTTATGCTCCTGCACCTGTGTTGTAAGCATGTGACTTATAATTCGATAAGTTTCTTCCTTTCTTGTGAATCGGGCCGAACGCGTCGGCAGTATATTGAAATGCATCTCTGGTTCGCGCCAGTTGATCCTAAGCAGTGTACATACCACTTTGGATCGGACTGTACGACCTCGACTTAATCGTGTGTGATACTGATAGCAGTTCGGGTATTCATCAGATTCCCCTTTTATTGAGACCTGGCCTTTATATGGTATTCCTTATTCGTTTGAGATTGCATTTGATATTTATGATCGGTTGAGATAGCATACGAGATTTGAGAGATTTATAGCATCAAAAAAAATGTTGGAGGATTATGTTAATTACCGTTTACCTCATTATTAATGTTGTGCTTCATATTTGTTTATGATTTATCATACTGATTTATTGGACCACTAGTAAGTGTCGATGTCGACCCCTTGTTACTGCTTCTTCTGGGTTAGGCTAGATACTTATTGGGTACTCGTTGATTTATGTACTCATGCTACATTTCTGCACTAAATGTGCAGGATCTAACAAGTTCATTTGGTGGTCATCTTGGCTCGTAGACGCAATTGCCGAGGAGACTTTATGGTGAGTTGTATTCCAGGCTACATATCGCGGCCCACAGGGTCTCCGTCGTACTATTTACTTTATCCTGTCTAATGTACATTCCAAACATATGTTGTATTATTATTGTACAATGCTCATGCACTTGTAACGCCGGATTCTGGGATATTCTAGTTGATGTTTACGGATTTGCATATTATTATCACTTTTTATTTTTATGCATTACTAATTATGTATGCACCAATGATTTTAAATGTGTAAATTTCTTTACTTAATAAAATTTATGATTTCGAAGTAATAAAATAAATAATTAACGTGATAATTCACCATTGGCTTGCCTAACGGCGAGTTGGGCACCTTCACGGCCTAAAGCATGTTTTGGATCGTGACATATGTAACTGAATTGTATTAAAGTTGCAAAAAAAGTGTTTAGTTGTAGTTGAATTGTATTAAAGTTGTAGGGAAAGTGTTTACTAACAACAATTCAACTACAATTTATTTTTAGCAGAATTGTACTAAAGTTGTTTTAGCTTGTGTTTGTTCCTTTGTCCAGGGTTTTCCTAGTTACATATCAAAATATATGTACAATATTTTTTGTTAAAAGTTGTTAGTAGTCGATCTCTTTATTGATACTATATAATATCCTTTTTTTGTTGTCTTGTTTCAGCATATTAGATCATACAAAACATATTATGTGAACAAATGTTACTCTAAACATAAGGCCTCAAACGTTTAGATTTACCATTAAATGAAATTTTAAGCAAAGATACAGTATTACTCTCAGGTAGCATGTTGCAATATCGACAAACAATTTCTCTACACAATAAATACAATTCTGCAAACAACTAACATGATTGAATCCCTAGAAGAAGTATCTAGAATGACTTTGCCAGACAAAATTGACTATATGGTTGAAGAAGTTGAAACACATGTGGAGCATCCGCGAAAATGCTCCATCTGGCACTAAGCAGTCTATGGGAAGAGATGACAAATCAACAATTCTGCAAGAACTAAAAATTAAGAAAAGATGTTGATAAGGTAACAACTTATGACATTGCTAGTTTTTTTCAGTATTTTATATTATGACAAATATTTCTTTAACTCTTTTTATTTTGGCCTAAGATCGGTTCAGACCGTAGATTGTTCAAGAAATAGGTATACATAATTCAAGATTTTTAGGCTTGTTTATATATATGTAAGCCTAATATTATCAGCTACATTCTAAGTTTTTTAATTTTTTAGGTTTTTAAAGAACTAGGTAGCATGCGAGAGCTATTCAGTAATCCATCAAGATTGTGTTACATGCAATTAATAGTCAACAAGATACTAACATCATGCTAAGGTGTCATTTAAAATATAGTCATTTTGGGGGGAAAATTTACCCTGTTTATGTTTATATTAGTATTCACAAAGCTGCCTCATCAAAAGATTTGCTTGCAGGTTAGTGGCAGTTCTGGAAAAAAAATGATGAGCATTATAAAAGCAAAGAACACACAACAATATCATGGCAGTAGTGTGAAACAAGTGTTGGGCAGCAACACTAAAATAAGTATTTGAACAATTTTAACACAATTTAATGACATGACTTATAAATGTTATACATATTACTAAATTATCAAAAAACTTTAGAAAAATAATCTACATTATATTTACACTTGTATGTAAAGGACATATGTCTGACATTCTAAAAAGGAGAATGTTCATGTATCATGTCCAATAGGTGTTGAAATATCATCCCAATTCAAGAGGCATTCAAGAAAGAAACTGCAGGTATGATTTAATATATTTTATTTTTACGTTTTATATCCCTTATTTCACTTCTGGTGGAAGCAGTTTTGTTGGACCTTCCCCAATTTTTAACATCAAGCATCCATTTACTGGGGTTATTGGGGACAATGTTAATCCTAATTTGTTGAAAGAATTCAATCAATGGTTATATTTTGGGACCGATACGATTTCAAAGAGGTTAGTTTATACACTTTTTTCATATTATGGAGGGCATAGAAATTATGATTTTCCATTTGTCAGTACATTTTAATTAGTTTTTCTATTCCTTTAAATAGGAATAAGGGGCCTTATTCTGTAAAAGATAACATGCTCAACCTGTTGTTTAATCTTGGAGCGGAGAAAGTAGATAGGAATGACTGGTTTTATACTTTGGCACATCCTGGACTAATCCTGAAAGACACGATTTGTTCATACCCCGGCATATAATTATAAGCTAAAGTTTTATATTTTTTAGATATATGTAGATATTTTGTTTAAAATATATTCATAAATTGTCTGATGTAGTGAGAATTTATGTGATATATTTTTTTGCAGAATATTGATGTTATTTTATACTATTTGAGGAAGAGATGAAAATATGGTCCTGAAAACAGAACTCAGTTTACAACTACTGATTGTTCGTTCAAGACCAGAATATAACAAATTTATGAGAAGTACATGAATACTCCTTCCGATAGGAAGCTTGATGTTGTCAAACCTTAGGAGGTCGTATCAGAATACATATTGGGGTACCGATTACTTGCAAATATTGCATGGGACAAAGTTGATTTGTGATTATGTCCACCAACATTGTTGAGAAATTTCGTCGATTGTTGATTGTATTTGACATTACTGAAAGGGTTCTATATATTTATGATTCTATGGTTTCTTCCCTTAATCACACACTTGTTGAATCTGTTGTCGACGAGTTTGCTGTTATGATCACCCTCTACTTGTCATGCAACGGCATCTATGGCAAGCGTCCAGACATTAACTATAAGAACACAAAGGCATACATTGAAAAAGATGTTACTGACCCTCTTGAAATTCAGTGATTGGTCGATGAGATACCCACAATAAAAAGAGAGATCACCGTATATGCTACTTTTCCTTCAGTTTTCCCAATTCCATTTTACAGTGAATGCTAAAGCTTTTCCCGTACTATTTATTGCAGTGATTGCGGTCTCTACGTGGCAACTTTTGCTGAATATGTCAGCATTGGATAGCTGTTGATTTCAAAGGAAGAAATTTCTGATATTGATCAACGCCGTAGATACTATGGAGCGCTTCTTTGGGATTATGCTAGAAAAAAGCAAAAGCTTGGTGCAATTAGTGAAAGTGAGGTTACCGGAAGATTAGCAAGAAGAAAAGGTGCACCAATTGTGAGGGAGTGTACAAGAGTCCGGAACTAAAGAAATTAATTACATAATTCAGTATCTAAATTATATTAAAGTTGTAAGGAAAGCATTTTATGACGACCCAAAGGATCATCACCTATTTTATTACCTATTTCGTACTTCCGAGGCCTTGAAAACCTCATTTGTAGTTGCCTCGATTTGCATGCACAATCCGGGCGCGTAGCCGGACAGCTTAAATATGAAATTCTGTAAAAAAAATGCTAAGATTTGATATTAACATGAATAAATTTGACTTCGGTCAACATTTTCGGTAAACGGACCCGGACCTGGACCCGTGATTTGACGGTCTCGAAGGGTCCGTAGGAAAATATGGGACTTGTGCATATGCCCAGAATCGAATTCCGAGGTCCCAAGCCCGAGGAATGAATTTTTGAGTAAAATTATTTTCTGACAATATTTAAAGAAAATGAAAATGAAATCTGATTAGAAAGTGATGGTATCGGGCCCGTATTTTGGTTCCGGCGCCCGGTACAGGTCTTATTTATGGTTTGAGCACTTTCTGTAAATTTTGGTTGAAATCGGATGTCGTTTGACGTGTTTCGGACTAAAAATAAAAAATTTGATGTTTTATGAAATTTGATAGAATTCATGGATTTTGAGGTTTAATTCGATGTATATGATGTTATTGGCGACTTGATCGCATGGATAAGTTCATAGGATGTTTTTGAGGTAGTGTGTGTATTTGGTTTGGAGCCCCGAGGGCTCGGGTGAGTTTTGGATAGGCCACATATTGCATTTTTGAACTTGGAAATCTGCTGGTGTGACTGATCTGCAGGCTTCGCATTTCCGAAGCCAGCATCGCAAATGCGAGCTACTCATCGCAAGTGCGAAGCTTGGTCTGGGCAGGCCTGATCGCAAATGCGACCAAGAGGTTCGCAAATGCGAAGGCTGGGAATGTCTGAAGGGTTCGCAATTGCGAACCCCTGTACGCAATTCCCATGTCAACTAGTAGCCTGCACTGTACAAAATTGAATTTTTACTTCATATTTCATATTTTCTCAAACTCAAACACTCTTAGGCGATTTTTCCAAGAACAAGACTTCTTCCAAATCATCTGTAAGTTGGTTTTTACTCAATTCTTTCAATCATTAACATCATTTAACATGTGTTCAACTTAAAATCAAAGATTTTCATGGGTGAAAATTAAGTGTTTTGGGTAGGACTTAGGTTTTTCTAAAATTGGGATTTGAGTGGGTGATTGACCACCGATTTGAGAGATTTTTATATGACTAGACTCGCGAGAATACGAGGGTTCTGAAAATGTAAAGTTTACCCGACTCCGAGATGCTGTCCTGGGGGAGTTTTGGTCATTTCACCTAATTTCGCGCCGTAACCTTGAATTGAATAGTATAATAAGTTGCATGAGATGTTATTTACGGTCTGAAATTTATTTGAATAGATTTGGGCCATTTGGATTCGGATACTCGTGGCAAACGTGTGGTTTCGGGTTGATTGCTATACTTTGGACCCGAGGTAAGTGTTTGGTCTAACCTTAGCTTGAGGGAATAGGAGTGGAGTATAGTTTTCTACTTGCTAATTGTCAAATACAATGTATAGGCATGGTGACGGGTACATTGGTGTCTAGCATGACCGTGAGTTCTTATATTGTGAATATTCTGATTTTGTGGTAATTTCCATGCTTAATTGATGATTTCTATATGTTGTGAAGAACATGTGAAGGAAATTGTAATCTTTAGACTCTGTTGGAGCACTGGATCAGATTGTAATACGAATGATGAAGATATATGAGTTAATTGTATCCTTTGGAGCATTGGCTCAGATTGTAATACAAATGATGAAGGCATATGAGATAATTGTATCCTTTGGAGAATTGGCTCAGATTGTAATACGAATGATGAAGGTGTATGAGATAATTGTATCCTTTAGAGAATTGGCTCATATTGTAATACGAATGATGAAGGTATATGAGATAATTGTATCCTTTGGAGCATTTGCTCAAGTAATAGAGTAAATTATGAAATGAAGTGAAAGAAAGAGAAAGAACTACTAAAATATACCCTTGTCGGGTCATTGTTGCTTTTGATATTGTTTCCCTCATTGGGATGTTGAGATTACTGTTATTGTTCCCTTGTCGGGATTTAATTGTTTAATTGATATTCCCTTGCCGGGATTTAATTGTTCAATTGATGTTTTCCTTGCCGGGATTACTATTTCTATTCTGTTTACTCCCTTGCCCTTGTTTGTGATTGTTGTTTGGGTGAGGAAGAGTGTTAAAGCACGAAGGGTAATGTCGTGCACTGTTTGATATTGTTATGAAGAGTGTTAAAGCACGAAGGGTGATGCCGTGCATTGTTTGATATTGTTCCCTTGCCGGGGTTACTATTTCTATTATGTTTACTCCCTTGACCTTGTTTGTGATTGCTGTTTGGGTGAGGATGAGTGCTAAAGGACGAAGGGTGATGCCGTGCAATGTTGACATTGTAAGGAAAGAGTGTAAAGCACGAAGGGTGATGCCGCGCATTGTTGACATTGTAAGGAAAGAGTGTAAAGCACGAAGGGTGATGTCGTGTCGTACGATGTACCATTCCGTACCGATATTCATTGATTATACTATGAGGAAAGAGAGTAAAATCACGAAGGGTCATGTTGTGCCATGATTTACATTGTTTACATTATACATTGCATAGTGAGTACGAGAGTAAAAGCACGAAGGGTGATGCCGTGCAAGTTTGTGATTTCTTGTCCTTATTGATATGCTGGCTTTGTTGTTCTTTTCCTTGTTGAGATTTCTTATATGAAACTGTTATCTCCCCAAAACATGTTCCCCTTCCTTTATTAATTGTTTTCTCCCTATATTTTTTTTCCGTTGTATATATGTATATCTATTTATTTGAACTGCATAGGTTTATTTGGTAGTCTGGTTCTAGCCTCGTCACTACTTCGCCGAGGTTAGGCTAGGCACTTACCAGTACATGGGGTCAATTATACTGATGCTACACCTGCACTTCTTTATATTGTGCAGATTACGCAGCCGGACCCGGAGGACATCATTAGTGGGAGTGTTTTCCTGCGTATCCTAGAGGCTTCAAGGTATACCCACTGGCGTTCGTGGGCCTTGGCGTCTCTTCCATCCCTTGATTTCACTTCTGTCTTGTTTTTCTTCCTCTAGTTTCAGAGACAACTATGTATTCTCTTTTCCGACCTGTATTTAGCACTCTTGTAGACAGTTCGTGAGCTTGTGAATCCAGGTTTTGGGAAAGTTTACGCGTTGTTGTATCATGTTCTCCTTATTTAGCTTGAGACCGTATTTACTTCCGATGTTAAACTGTGAACCGTTTAGTTTATCCTATTAAATTGATGTTAATATGCTAGTTTATCTATACACGTTGGCTTGTCTAGCGGGTTCAACGTTAGACGCCATCACGACCCGATGGTGGGAGTTCGGGGCGTGACATATTTACTAACAACAGTTTAGCTACAATTTATTTGTAGCAGAATTCTAGTAAAGTTGTTTTAGCTTGTTTTTGTTCTTTTGTCCAGAGTTCTCCTAGTTACATGTCAAAATATTTGTACAATGTTTTTTGTTAAAAGTTGTTCGTAGTTGATCTCCTTATTGATACTATATAATATTCTTTTTTTGTTGTCTTCTTTTAGCATATTAGACCATACATGACATACTATATGAACAAATGTTACTATAAATGTAAGGTCTCAAATGTTTAGCTTTACCATTAAATGAAATTTCAAGCAAAGATACGATACTACTCTCAGCTAGCATGTTATAATATCAACATATTATTTCTCTACACAATAAATACAATTCTACCTACAACTAATATATAATAGTACAATATTTCAAATTAGCAGTCTTATAAAATAAAGCTTAAAATTAATAAATAAACACATTTATCGACCAATGGCATTAAGAGTAAAAATCTGTTTATCAAACAACCATCTTAGGAGATAAATTTTATTCAAATTAGCTCCACAATTATAGTGCAACTAATATGTCCAGAAGAGAACACGTACAACTGAATATGTCCTAAAGGTGAGCTTATTTCATCGACATTACTCATTAAAAAAATCTTTAAACTACATCAATTCATATTTCCTTTTTGGAGCTTTCCTACAAGACCTCTTGTTATGCCCTTTTTGACCTTGTACTTCTTTGCCTTTATTTCATCATATGATCTGTATCTTTATTTTTGAGATCTTTCTGGTTGTCTTTTTCCAGTAGGCGGCAGGACAACTTCTTCTACTATATGTTGTGACACATCTCATTTGCTTTCATCAGGTAGAGGTTCCACTGGTATTTCATAAGTCAACAAAAGACTTTCACTCATATAATAAGGAGAGCATTAGTTTTCATAAGACTCGTTTCTATGCCTCTAAGCATGTGGACAAGGAAGTTCATTAGCTTGGAATTGTCCACAACTACATTTCCTGTTTTGAAGACAAATAATGAAACATTTGACACCATTTATCGCAGTATGGATGTAATCTATTGAAGCCCTCACCTACAATTTTATTACAAACATCGATAATTAATTAGCAGTTACTAAAAATAAAATAATTACAATTATACAATAACATATCTACTGTTATTAATATTTATTTAGTTTACTTAAATCAATGATCTGATTATATGGACCATAACTTATTCTCATCTTCTGCGATAAAGTCATATTGCCCTCCAACTCTTTGTTGTATTTTACCTAAGATATGTGAAAGTACTCTTTGACTTTAATAATTTTTCATTAGTCCAACGTTCAAGAAGCGTCCTCATGTACTCTAATAGCTGAACTAGGGGCAGCTCTCTTGCATATTTAGTTGTCGCATTCAAGAACTCTGCAATATTTGATGTCATCGTCCATGTTCTGTTCACTGTTGCATGTACCCGAGACCATTTCTAATAACCAATATTGTATAGATATTCTTTTACACGTGTGTCGATCTCTTCAATCTTTGATATTTTTTCATTGAATTCATCAAGAGTGTATAATCGTGCCGTGGTAAAGTAAAATTACTTAACTTTAGATGGCATTTCTTGAACCTTATCCTGATATTTGTCCAAATATTTCACATGTAAAAATAATGTGGGATGCCGGTATAAACCGTTGTTGTTGCCTTCAGTATACTCTCATTCTGGTCCGAAACAATACACTTGTTTGGTTTTTCACCATATGCATATTTGAACTGCTCAAAAAACCATCTCCATAATGTGTCATTTCTGAATCAACAATGTCATCTGCAAGTGGTAATATACTACTTATCACATAGCATTTAAAAGAATTCAATTAGTAATAAAACTTAAAAACATCAAAAATACATTTTCAGAAACAATTTAAATACAATAATCTTACAATTAATCTAAATCAATTGTATAAAATACTACCTGTGATTAAGAATTACATGTTGCATCCATTGTACTAACTGTTAGCATGATGCCTCTATATGCGGACTTCAAGAATGCCATCGATTACTACAACTGGCCTACAATGCTCTCAACTTTGATGATGTATTAAGAGCAATAAATGCATACAAAAAACAATCATCTTCAGTCTTTTGCAATTTCACTATCGACCCCGGATAAGTCTTCTACAAAATATACAAGTAACTCGGCAGGCGACGGTAGGATTTAGCAGGATGAACTCTCAAAAATTAGATAGCCTTTTCTTTTGCTCTCTAAGCTTGCATGTACATTAAGTTCACACCATGTTCCAACAATATGTCTGTTTGTATGTCTTTTGGTGTGTATATTGTCTTAGGATATGCATATTTTGGCATGACCATGCTTCCAACTACCCTATAAGTAGCTTTATGTTGTATATATGTGTTGTCCATCAATGAGCATGTGTGCAAGCGGTTGAATTTTCTAACCTTGAAGAATGTTGATTCATTTATGCTTGTGGACTTAAAGTGCCACGAACAATTGTCACCAACATATACGAGGCAGTAACTACAGAATAAAAATAATAATAATATTACGCAAATTGTTATCATGAAGACATCAGGATGTTGTGTACAACAAAACGTTCTAAACAAATTATATACAATTTATATACATAAAAACTATAATTTATAAATAATATGCTATTGACAGATAAAATAGTCTTACTTTCTTGCACTAGACCTTTTTACCCTAAACTGGAACTTATTCATGATAACATAGTACTTTATTGCACTAACAATTGTTTGCTTGTCTTGGTAAACTTGACCTACTTCAGTTACTTTTGGCGTATGTTCTGTTATAATTATACTTTCATACTCCACAATTACTGGGATATTGACATATCAATCAACTTGAATGTTCCTGATACTTCTCTGAATATGTTACAATTGCTTGACAATTGTACCACATTAGTATTGTGATAATCAGAAGTACCTGCATTCATTTAAAGGTATAGTACTTCACACCTCTATATATTCATGTGCTTACTATTTGACAGATATTTGAATTTGTAGTATTATTGTAGATAATTTATTTTGTTACCATAATTTGCAATTTTTCATCATAAATTACGGTGTAACAGTTGCACTAATTATTTTTAGACACATTAACTTGGATTTTAACAGATCATAACAACTTTCATGTAGTAAAATTATAGAACTTGAATTTACAAAAACATCAAGACAAAAAAAACCCAGAGCAAACGAGCAATTGTGCTCGCATTCGACACAATAATTGGAGGACAACTTTCGTTCACTATATATTTGATCTCGATGATTTTTATAGAAGTATCAATCATTAGGTGTTCTGCAATTGCAACTTCAATTGACTGTAATTTGAATCTTCATTGACTACAATTCTGTCAACATCAAAATCTATATATCTCCTGAAACTATCCACCGACTATCGAGCTGAAACATTATCGTCAATTTTGACATTATATACCCTAATTCAATTCAATTGTAGATAAAATAATTTTGCAATCCTATAAAAACTTTAGAAATATGCTATATGTTTAGAGCCGATAGTGAATACTTCACATTAATTTGCTATCATTTTCTTCAGAAAGTATTTTTTTTTGAATTTGTTGCCTCTTTTTAATGAAAAATCAGAGGAGATCTTCGTCAGAGAATGATTCTATAGAAATTTGAGCGAGGATTGCGTATTTTGTTCGTTGTAGATGTTATCGTATAAAAACTATAACCGAAAAATATTCTCTCCCTTCAATCTCGCGTCTAAAAAAAGAAGCCCACAGAAATAAGGAGACTATTATACACAATTGTATATTTTTTGTAGGAAAAACATGTTTATGGGGGGTAATTTCCAAAACAAATAATTTAGCTAAATAGGTTTCATGTAATGTACGGGAAAGAAAAAATCCCATAATAATATGTGCCAAAAGTCAATGAATGAATAAGAAATTAACCTATAATAACCAAAAGAAAACCCAACAATGAGAAAATAGAAGAAGCGGGTTTTTGGGGATATGTAAAAATTGCATGAGGTGCCCTATTTGGTCGCCCCCATTTAACTTATACTCATTTTTTTGAAAACTTTTAACTTGTACCCATTTTTTAAATAACTTCATCCCCCTTTCTCCTCCTCCTCCTTCTCCTCATTCTTCTTCTTCTTCTTCTTCTTCTTCTTTCTTCTGCTACTATTGGTGCTGCTATGGAACTTCAGTTCATGGGATGATTGCTATAAATATGTTTATCAGATTATTCAACATAAGTTAGTAGACAAAAACTTCAGTTCTAGAGCTGAATTTCGCCAGTTACAAAACAAAAAATTCAGCTCTAGAGCTGAAGTTCGCCAGTTATAAAAACAAAAACTTCGCCAGCTACAAAAACAAAAACTTTAGCTCTAGAGCTGAATTTCGTCAGTTACAAAAATAAAAACTTCAGCAATTACAAACAAAAACTTCATCAAATAGAGAACAAAACTTCAGCTACTATGCTTAAGTTCATCAATTACAAACAAAAATTTCAGCACACTTGCTACTTCAGACCCGTCTACTAGAATGCTGAAGTTTTGCGTGATTGCATTTGCTACTTCAGCCCTGTATGCTGAAGTTATGCGAAAAAGTGGGTACACTTATAATTTTTTTGCAAAGCAGGCTTAAGTTAAAATGTGACACAAAAAAAGAGTATAAATACAAATGCCCCGGGAACACGACCCAAAATACCAGCCCAGGCAACCGGTGGGTTTGGATTGGATTGAAGCCCAAAAGAGCAAAGTTTGCCCAAATCATTCTCGATCTTAACCGTCCAAGCCCTATTTCTTAATGGCCGTCAGATCTAGGGCAAATTCCTTACTAGGGTTTTGCCTTTTAACTTGTTATCTCAAAAATCTTCCTCACTCCCTCTTCTGTTCGAGCCTGAGCCTAGAGAGAGAGAGAGAGAGAGAGAGAGAGAGAGGTTCCCAGGATGGTGCAGCGACTCACCTACCGGAAGCGCCACAGCTATGCCACCAAATCCAACCAGCACCGTGTCGTCAAAACCCCTGGTATAACAAAAACCATCTTTAATATTAGTGTCTTTAATTTGATTCTTCTTGATTTATTCAATTCTATGTATGAATTGATATTTCAATGAAATGGACCAATCAGGAAAAAGGAAACGGGCCGATTTGAGCAGAACGGATATAGACTTTATAAAGAGTCGTTTATAACTAATTTGGGATTGAGATATAGTTGATTGATTTATTTATTTGTTGTACAGGTGGGAAGTTGATTTACCAGAGTACCAAGAAGCGGGCTAGTGGTCCTAAGTGTCCTGTAACTGGAAAGAGGATTCAGGGGGTAATGTCATCTTCTTTTTCACATTTTCTTATTTTGCATTTCTAGATGCGTTGCCGAAGCTAAATCTGTGCTATTTAGATCTAAATTCGTAAGATTGATATTTTCCAGAGCTGTGCTTTGCATATATCATGTTTGTTTAAGTTGTTGATACCTCTAGGAATAGAATTGCATTTTGCTGCGTATTGTTCACCATGTATTTCCTGTTCTGCTGCGCTACCATTATGTGCTCCACAACAATTAATTCGATCATGTTTCTGTGGTTTGAGTTTCATTTACATTTTTTGTTAGAAATTAGTGCTGGTTCTCATGTGCAGTGTACATGATTCACTTTGCATATTGAACGTTTCTGAAATGCCTGATTATGGATAGTCTTTTTTCTTTTTGAGGAAATTTATGGTTAGTCATATTCAATATGGTTTTTTTTGGTGTTTACTGTTTCTTACTCAGAGTGAGGCCAAAGCATCTCTGTTTGTATTGTATAAGCATATGCTGATTCATTTTTTCATTTTTACCATTATAAAAATAGTGGAGATGAAGTTTTTTTGTAAGTAAATAATTTTATTAATGTTGGTAATAAATCCTGTGGTGAAGTTGAACTCTAGGTACTGATTCCAGCAGTCGGATTATCTTAGTTATGTTTAATATTTCGATAGCTATCTTTAAACTGTGCTATCAGAGTGTATAGAATCAGCATGTATGGTTTGAATTCATCCCATCAATGACTAAAATGTTATTGGTTAAGCTGTAGACAAGATTGCTTCTTCTAATCTCTAGAATTAGGGCTGAAGAATCAGGCTTTGATGTTTAAAATTTATGTCTTAATTTGGAATTTTTATAATATTCTCTTGTACAGATACCCTTTGAAGCATCATAAGAATTGCTAATGCCAACTTTAGCTTTTCTGGTGCTACTTTCAATGAATAATTGTAATGACATTGGGTATTACCTATGTTTTCCAGCCCTGCTGATGGTTATAATACTCTTTGTTCTTGTGTTTGGTGCTTCAACTTTTATTGCCATGTAATTCATTGATCTCAGTGTTTTTTAGATTGTTAGTTAATTAATTCAAGCATTTGGTGCAATCTAATAACCTCAAATCTTGATATCTTGCAGATTCCACACTTGAGACCAACTGAGTATAAGAGATCCAGATTATCTAGGAACAGGAGGACTGTGAACCGTGCCTATGGTGGAGTATTGTCTGGAAGTGCTGTAAGGGAGAGGTTTGTTCTCTTAGTGTTTGTTGGCTTGTCCGTTTCCATTATTTGTCTAATTCATGCTCCTTTGCCTTATAATTGTGTAATGTTGGTTTGCAGGATTATTCGAGCTTTCTTGGTGGAAGAGCAGAAAATTGTGAAGAAGGTTTTGAAGATCCAAAAAGCCAAAGAAAAGCTGGCGGCCAAGAGCTAAGCTGAGAATTTAGAGGGACTTTATTTTAAGTTTTGGTGAAATTTTGACATTCAAGTGTTTACTAGTTGTGCACTACAAATTGACCTGATTGCTGCAACTTTTGAGGAGCATTTTGCTTTAGTTGATTATATCCGACTTCATTCCCCATTCTATATAAATTGAATTGTCAATCTTGTCTTAATTTACCTAATATATCACACTACGGCTTCATCTTGCTAGTTGAGTCATTATTATGAGCAACTCGGTTGATGGTGAAAAAATGTGCCAAAAGCAAGTAGATGTGTAAGCATTGTCTGAATATTGGGAGGTATTGTGCTTGGTTCTCGGTTAATGGAGGTCTATCTCTTGTTTGTTTGTTGTTATTCATGAAGCCGCAACTAGGGAGGGGGGCCACTATGTATACATTGCTTAGTGATCCTAGTTGCAAGTGAATCCAAAACTGGGTTTGTCGATACTGTGAGGATAAACATTGCATGCTGGTGTAATACTCTGATTAAGTTTAAATGATTTGAGGTACACTGCTCTGATTCAGAAGGGTAAATTTTTAGAGGCCATGGAATAAATACAAAGGTGATTTTGTGATGTGCCTTATACACATTTATAATGGTCCATCCATATATCTAGGACCTGGACTTCTCTTCTAAAGTATACCATCGAGAGCACTGATATTAGAGATACAGGTTTCTTCGGCAACTTAATGAATTGGCTTGCTGTATCTGAAAACTTTACTGTGCTTAATTACTTGGCACTTCGACTAAGCTTTGCCTAAAAAACTTGATAAATGAAACCAAGTTATCATGTGGAAGCCGGAGGGTTAACTTCTTTCACTATAGTTTGTCAGCCAGGTATATATGAGTGGGGACTCTTTTCCGGTGCAGAATCTTCAGGCGAGGACCTTTTCTTGAGACTCTTTTCTGGTGCAGAATCGAGGACCTTTTATTGAGCCTTGAAAGCATGTAGTGTTGCAACCTAAGTTGCTTTGACTCGGGTGTGGGCATCCTATACGGGCACGGATCCAAGTGTCAAATTCGGCAAAATCTAAATTTTAATATTCGGGGGTGCGGATCCAGGTATAGATAAAGGTGTGAGGATTTGGCTAAAAAAATTCAAAATTATAAAAAATAGAGCTATAAAGAGAAAAAGAAAGTTTTTCAAGGCCTTCCACCAACTCTTCATCTGTATTACTGCTACTGTCTACCAAAAGTACGAACTCAGAACACGATCCCTTGAATTCTTGGTTTTTCTGAAACACAAAACAACAGATATGAGACAAAAGTACTACAATATTGAAGGTATGCCATTTCTCATATTTTATTTTTAATTTCGAGAAATCAAAATCTCAATTTCTCCCCAAATTTGTGGATGGAGTCAGGTCAAAGTAATATCTACAACACCTGGATCTTCCCCATGGGTTTGGTGAAGAAAATTCTCATTCCTTCTTCCAGCACTTGTAATCTCTGTCACACAAGTGAAAATCTGGAGAGCAGAAATTAACGAAATCTACAAGGAAAAGATGTTGATATTCAAATGTAAAACCACGATTGGATGTAATGTAACAAGTCCAGAAACGAACTCTGGCTGAGATCTTGTGGCAAGAATTTTGGTTCATGCTTCCAAGTTTGGTCAATATATTCAATGATGACAAGTGATTCCAAGAGTAGGCGGGAAAGGTATGCCTTTGAATAGGGGCTGCTGTCATTTCCTAGAAGAATTAGCTTGTTCGCCTCTTGCATTTTCGCTTAATCTGAATTGTGACGGTTGTTGCTCGGATGCTGGCAGTGACAGGGGAACCTCGTACGTTTAACAGAGTCCGTGATTAACCTTTGTCATTAGTCAAACGTTTTACACATTATATATATATATATATATTGTCTATTGACGGGGAAAACTATCAAAAAAGACCAATGACGTGAGGAACTTTGTGTTTTCACTGTTATATCTGTAGTTTAATTTGAAGTCAAATTATTTTTCTGTCGCATTTTCAAAAAGTTTTATTATAAGATATTGTGATCTAGATTATTTTAATGAAGTTTCTAACTATATTAAATTTTATTTCAACAATTTAAAGAATTTGAATTCCCAATGAAAATTAGATTATTTACCATTCACCCTCTCATTTGGGGGACACGAAGAAATTATATTATTTCAAAGGGTTATAAATTACCTAGATTTAATTAAGAAAAAAATAAGTCGAAGATATGATTGGTTGAGATGGAAACATGAATGCCCTGGTTCGCGGGAAATCTTTTTTTTTTTTTTTCTTTCCCTTCTTTAATAATTGACACGACAATTAGTTTATGGACGACAAAAATCACTCCCCATCATTGAAAACATGGGATTTGGTTTTGTCCAATTGTCCAAACTCCAATTGGTGACTCCTCAGAATCCGACGTAAAAGAACCAAGTGTTATCTTTCCCGTTCCTACCCCTCTCTGCCCTTAATCAAATTCAAAACAAAGAATTTATTTTGACAAAGAGCTTGGTGTTTATATTCGTTGACACAATGATTTAATCAAATTGGAACTGCAACATTGCTGCTTTTTTTGAGATTTCGTAAGAAATTTTTTGTTATGCAAATGCATTTGTATGCGGATTACTACGTATTTGCATAGGAAATTTAAAGACTTTTTTTTTCTTTTTTCTAAAAGTATATATGTAGTATATTAAGAGGTGCAACATTATAATGATTTGTGCTTCCTACTAATTTTCTTCTCCTTGGATTGCTTTTGTGTGTGTGTGTGTGTTATCTATTGGTGACAATAGGAGATATAGTGCTTATTTGTGAAGTTTGATGGGTATGTACTTAGTGATATTTTGTTGGTTCCTGTATTCAGATTCGTGTATTATTAATTCAATTAGCGTCGGATTTTATGCCTTTGTTTGATGTAGATTCAATTTCTTTGTCTTGTTGAGATCTTGTCTGGATAAAAGGAAAATAGCCAGAAGAAGAACGTGGTAGCAATTAATATACTACTGGGGATGGAAAGCATGTGCCTTTTCTCCTTTTATCCATTGGAATGTCACTTCTAAATGAAGTTACTTGGATAATTTTTCTGTTTCGACACAACATTTCATCTAGATTTTGGCATTATATCCCCATTTAGGATGACCTACAAAAATTATTGAGGGTGGATGAGAATTTTAATTATGTATTATGTCCTATCGTCATAGAGATGGGTATACGCAAGCTTAAGTACTTCTTCTATCAAAAAAGAAAGAAGCACGAAATGGGAGAGGCATGGCAGCCCGATGCACTAAGCTCCCACTATGCGCGGGGTCGGGGGAAGGGCCTGGCCACAAGGACCGACAAAAATTCACCCAAAAAAGAGAGAATAGAAATAGGAAACCTGCAGGTGGTGGTGGACATGCTAATGTAAGAATGTGAGCAGGAAACTTTTAATTGCCTGATCATATTTGTCATGGAAAAATGTTTTCATTAATAGTAGGGAAAAGTCAACTTCATGCCTCTTGCTTCTTCTATATCATTAATGACTTTTTTTTTTCCATTTAAGTATAGTTCATTGAGCATCATTTTATATGCTTCAGTGTTGCTTCCAAATTAGTCTGAAATCTGAAATATCAATCGCAGGTGGACCATGGCAACAAAAGGAAATCCAGGGGATAACAGAAGTAGAAGCCCTTTATCATCATTATTTATTGTAGCCGGACTTTGTTGTTTTTTCTATCTTCTAGGAGTGTGGCAAAAAAGCGGTTTCGGGAAGGGAGATAGCATAGCGCTTGAGATAACAAAGAAGGCAGAGGACTGCGGCATCCTCCCCAATTTGGAGTATGAAACACACCATGGGAATCAAAGTAGCTCATTCGATGATCCTAACCAAGAAATCAAGGAGATTGAGCCATGTGCTGAGCAATATGTTGATTACACACCATGTCACGATCAAATGCGAGCAATGACATTTCCTCGAGAAAATATGAACTATAGGGAGAGACACTGTCCTCCGGAGGAAGAGAAGCTGCATTGTCTCATTCCAGCCCCAAAAGAATATGTGACTCCTTTTCCATGGCCAAAGAGTCGTGACTATGTACCTTTTGCAAATGCACCATACAAAAGCTTAACAGTTGAGAAAGCAGTGCAAAATTGGGTCCAATATGAAGGCAATGTATTTAGATTTCCAGGTGGTGGTACACAGTTCCCTAATGGAGCAGATGCATATATTGATCAACTTGCTTCTGTGATCCCAATAGACAATGGTATAGTACGAACTGCATTGGATACCGGATGTGGGGTGAGTCAAAGCTTTCCACAATATTCTGCATTAATTTTTACTAGGCTTTAATGTTTTGAAGTTCCAGATATCACTCATTAGGCATAGTAATTTGCTTCAGATTTTCCATTGCTTTATCTATCTAGTAGTTTTGCTCCATGAATTCCGTACTTTTTAATACACTAAAGATCATGACTACAAGTGGTACTTTGTATAGTTTAATTTCTTTGTTTTTCTGTTATTTCTAATGTTGTTGCTGTTTTCCGTCAAGCTGGTGTTTGATTGTGTACCAGTTTGAAATTTGTAATGTTTGTATATGGCATGCGTCATCCTAGGTTGCAAGTTGGGGCGCATATCTTTTCAAGAAGAATGTTCTAACCATGTCGTTCGCACCAAGGGACTCGCATGAATCTCAAGTTCAATTTGCTTTGGAAAGAGGTGTTCCAGCAGTTATTGGTGTGCTTGGAACAATAAAATTGCCATATCCGTCTAGAGCTTTTGATATGGCTCATTGTTCACGTTGTTTGATTCCGTGGGGTGCAAATGGTAAGGATCAGTACCTTTGCAGACTTTACTTCTTGTGCCTTGTACTGCTTGTATTAATGTATGGCTCCTTCTCTTGCACTAGTCACCAAAATGCAGGATAACATCACTGGCTCACTGTTCATTAGATCCTGTATTGAATATCATCTTTTTCAATAGTTTCGCTAATCTTGAAAAACCAAAGTTACCTTGTGTCCATAATATTCTTCCTTTTAATCAATATTTAATTCTCATTTTGGTAATGGTAACTCTAACAAGCAAATTGAACGTGGAGTATCTGTACCGGTATTCGTATCTATGTGATGTTTTGTTTGTGGTTCTTTTGGGTGGAGAAAGGGCTTCATTAATAAGAAACAGTTAGTACACAAGCTATCATCCAGGATTTAATTTAAAAGGTTAAAGGTTTTAAGTTCTCTGAAATTATGGGTCAAAAACTGGACAATTGACATGTGCAAGGAATCTTGGGGCAGCTCTCTTCTCAGGAAGGAGTCAAGGACATATGACTGGGTGCTTGTATTTTGGGGATTTTCTATAGTGATTAATTTTTCGCTTCAGTTTGTTTCTTTGTTTTCTAACAAAATTCCACCTTTTTGCAGATGGACAGTACATGATGGAAGTCGACAGAGTGCTCAGACCAGGGGGCTACTGGGTACTTTCCGGTCCTCCAATTAACTGGCGGAATAATTATCAAGCGTGGCAGCGTCCCAAAGAGGAGTTGGAGGAGGAACAGAGAAAAATTGAAGAAATAGCTGAACTTCTCTGCTGGGAAAAGAAGCATGAGAAAGGTGAGATTGCCATATGGAGAAAAAGAGTAAACAATGAGTACTGCAGGGAACGAGATTCTCGTGTAACTCTATGTGAATCCTCGAATGCAGAAAATGTCTGGTAAATTCTTGCACCTTATAATATATTATTCTATAAATATCTCCAATTTTAGAATAGCCAAAGTGATGGAGATTGTCTTCTTTTTTCCTCCTTGTTCCGTTGATTCATATTAGATAAAGTCTCAAGTGCTTGATTTAAGATTCTAGTCACTTTCTTTAAGTCACAATTGACTTTGAGTTGTACAGCAATGTACATTGTGGTAGATTTAGTTTTCAGTAATATATGCATGTGAATGTTGCTTTTTGTTGCCATGTTCTATGTCTTGTATTCGTTATGTCCAAGCAAGTTGAATACCTGCAAGGACTTGCTAATTTTGGTCTGAATTTTCCATGCCAAAAAGTAGTTTTATGTTCCTGCTTCAGTAATTGTGGAGCAATTAATTAAATGAAGAATGTTGAATCCACAAAGATATCCGGTGAATGATTGTTCTATGAAAAACAGAAACTTTTATAACATTGAAGTGCATTACATTTTGAATATCCACCAACAACTTGAAGTGTATGTTTGAATACGTTGATTTAGTGATATATTTGATCATTTGATTGTTGATTGCTTTCTAAGTACTTGATATTAAACCAATATTCGGGGGCTTTAGGTATAAGAAGATGGAGGCATGTGTAACTCCTTATCCTCAGACAACTAACTCAGACGAAGTTGCTGGTGGGGAACTTAAGCCGTTCCCACAGAGACTTAATACTGTTCCTCCGAGAATAGCAAGTGGATTTGTCTCTGGATTATCTGTTGAGTCATTCCAGGAGGACAAGAAGTTATGGAAAAAGCATGTGAATTCTTATAAGAGAGTTAATAAAATCCTCGACAGTGGGAGGTATCGAAATATACTGGATATGAATGCTGGCCTAGGAAGTTTTGCTGCAGCACTTGAATCTCCCAAGTTATGGGTCATGAATGTTGTTCCAAATATAGCTGAACAAGACACTCTTGGAGTTATATATGAACGAGGCTTGATTGGAATATATCATGATTGGTAAACTTTCTAAAGCACTCTTTTTTCTCATTGCACTCTAGCATTATTGCCACCTATTTTTTAGTTGCCTTTTTTATGGTGGATTGTGGAGAGCGAACATGTGAAAAGTTTGACAATTCATTCTGGCTGTTAGCTGTATTTATTGTGAAAGATTGTTTCCTTTACTTCTTCATTTTGCTTGGATTGCATTAGAACACTCAGCATGGAACTTTTAGAAATTATTGTCCAAGGTTAAAGTTTTTAATTCAATCAGTCAAAGGAATTCCTCACAACCAAACTAGTTGAGTCAGCTGTATGAATCCTCTATTCTGTTTCTCTGTTCGAATCTTTCACAGAGACACTGATAAATAAAATTGCCTTCGGATCTTTCTCATTACGTTCTTTCCCACCAGATAATTGTCATGCCATCAGATTTCCACTATTTTACCTCTGAGTAGTTGCTGCTTCCCTAGTCCTATATGACTGCTTCCCTACAATGATTATTGAAAGTCCTCAGCCAGCATAAGGTTGAACTTGTTACTGATAAAAGCATTCTGTCTATATCTTCATATAGAAGAGGAATACAGATTTCCCTGGGAAGGGAAGACTTGCACCAACCATTTTGTCATCTACTTGTGGAGTTAGCTTTTAGGACTCGGCAATATCTAGGTCCTTTAGTGTGCTTTTGACCTTTAATGCTGCTGGATACAATTATAATGCCCTTTCATATAAACATCGAAGATAGTATTCCCAGTCACCAGCTTGCATGTATCAGCATTCTCTTTTGTCTTTAGAACATGACTGGCCTACTTCTTCTCTTGACTAGACTACTCCCAAGTTGTACTTGAACTCTATATAGTAGCTTAAGTTTTGACTTCTAATATATGGAGATTTTGCATCACATCTTGAGTTTGTGATTGCTGAAATTACAAATTTATAAACTAAACCTTCTCGCCCCCCTTCTGGTATCTGCGTTTACTTTCTTTCTTTTTTCTGACATTGCCTTACCGTAGAAGTATCTTTATATATCTTAGTTAACCTTCTTTCCAACCTTGGATTCAGGTGCGAAGCCTTCTCTACATATCCTCGGACATATGACCTTATTCATGCAAATGGAGTTTTCAGCTTATACAAAGACAAGTAAGTTCTTTACACTAATTCATATATGAACAAGGTATAATTCTTTACACTAATTCATATATCAACAAGTTCTAACTTATGAATAGGTCAGTTTCGCCAATCCGGCAAGACTAGTATATCAACATCGCAGAAGCTGTTCGTTCTTAAATTTCTCAAATGTGAATAAAATTTAAACAGTGGTGCGAAATGATTCTATTTGTGCAGATCACCTTAGTGTAATGTAACGTGAAGCTGGATCTTTTTCATTTAATTTGTGGAGAAATTAGTCTTCAGGGGAGCCAACTTCCTGTGATAATGGGGTGAGGAGGAACATCTACATAGAAAGGAGATGTTTGCCATATTTTTATGTTTCATACCTGTCGCGGCTAATAGTTTCAGCGATGATAATTCAAAAAAGAACACCCAACCAATACGTCCTTCAAGTTAGATCTTGTTAAACTTTCTAATTAGATCATATGTCAATGCAGATGTAATGCTGAAGACATTTTGCTAGAGATGGATAGGATTCTTAGACCAGAAGGTGCAGTCATATTGCGAGACCATGTAGATGTCCTCACTCAAGTGAAAAGAATTGCATCCGGTATGAGGTGGAACATAAAAATGGTGGATCATGAGGATGGTCCTCTGATCCCTGAAAAGGTGCTATTTGCTGTTAAAAAATACTGGGTTGTAGGGGATAATAACTCAACTGTCTCAGAGTGAATAGCATTGGCTTAGAAGCATTTTTGGCAGATAATAGCAGAGCAGCTAATGCTGCAGTATTTGGTTCATTGCCAGAGTTAACATTATTCTTTTACCACTCGAGTTCGAATTTGATGAATGAAGCAGAGAACTCTGATAATTGTCATGGTAACCATTTTTCATTTTCCATTTTTGGCGGTTGCAAACTAGAAAATTAGTAGGTTACTCATGGCTACTTTATTTTCTCACAGGGCTTCCTTTTTATCTTTGCTTAATATTATTGCTATTAATTCTTTAGTTCATTCGCGGGTTGTATCATATCTTTTCAGCAATTTTCCTGTAGTTCCAGCCAAGTAAATTGAACTTTTATGGTAACAAGTTATCTCTTTTGATGTTATGAAAATTTTAAATATTCATAAATTCATCTTTTCTTTATTGAATACTATGATGCTAAGACTAGAAATAGACCAAACGCAGTTTTTGGGATAACAAACTATAAATACAAATGAGATTTAGTCAATCTTTAATGTGGCTGCCTAGAGGGAGAGCCTTGACGCAATGGTCCGGTTTACCCCCATGTCACGAGTAAGTCAGGGGATCAAGCCGTTAAAATAATCTCTTTCAGATGTGCAAGGTAAGCCTACGGACAATAGCTTCATTGTAGTCTAGCTTTTTCCGTACTCTGCATAATAGAGCTTAGTGAATCGGCTTACTTTATTAATCATTGGTGCAGATAACTGAATGGCGTATTGAGTGTTCAAAATCACTTCAACTCAGTAAAAGAATACAGATGCAAGCACCTGCTCCAATATTTTCTTCCATTGTTTGTTGCTGTACTTTCTTAGACAACTTGGCATAAATCTAACACCAAATGATTGAACTACCTAAATCATGGAGGTAGTAAATATAGTATTATGAAATGGAATTTCAAGTTATCAGCATTTATTATGATGCTAATGCTGGTGTCCTACTTTGGGGCTCTCTTGAATGAGTGGTGGAAGTTTATTTTTGTTTTTCTGAGTTTTCTTTGGAGCCACTTCTTTATCTCAGCCAATTTCTAGACCCCATTAACATTAATTACATATTTTACATGGATCCATATCCATACTTTCTTGTTGATATACTGACCATTTAAACTGCAATTTGTTAATGTGAATAGATGGAAGATCTTATCATTAGTCAAAAAACATCAGAGGTACTGTAAAATCAGATATTATATGTCGTGTGAGAATTTCGAACGAAGTGACAAGACTCTCAAATATTATGCTTCTCCAAACATGTAGGATCCACCATCTTAAAGCTATAACCCCATAGGCTCCAAGAAAGAGCCAAGTTATATAGGGTTGTTTGTAAAGAAACCAAGTGAAAAACAATAGCTTCTCTCAAGTCACTGAATCAGGATTTTGATCTATAGCTTTCACAACCTTTTTCCTTTTGCTATATATACTTCATGCAAGTCTATGATCTTCTTTCGATTTTACATTAGCTTATGATCTTTCCAATCTTTGCTGTCTTTCATCGTTTGTTTGTTGGTAAGCTGCTTTTTTTGTGAGTCAATTTTGTTCTGTTGCTTCCTGTCTCAAAGCTTGTCATAAAACTCTTTCCCACACTTATAAGAGCAATTGTTGCTTCTGGCTCAAACGCTCTTTAAATTTTTCATCAGAAAAAAAAAAAACCTGAAGCATTTTGTCTCCATGGAAACCGATGATAATTCAACCAGCCTTCGTGTAGAATCATTTTCTTGTTACCTCAGCAACCCTGAAGATCAGAGCTTTATACACAAACTAGGGGGCTGTTATGAAGATCCTTATCCTGCTGTTTTTTCACCACCTGATACCGCCTTTTCTGTGAGTTCGGTAAGAGCTACTATTAAAACATCCTCAAATAACACTCGAGATAACCTTGCCAATCTTCGCGTTGAGTCTTTTTCTTCTTATCTCAAAGCTGAAGAAGATAATAACTTTGCGTTTAAGACCACATGCCCCCCTGTTCAAGATCCTACTATTGCATTTGTTTTTCCTCAACAGGCTTCTGTGTGTACTCCGAAACACCAAGAAAGAACCAAGTCCAAAGATGGGGAACTTAACATATTCAGAGCTGATAAGTACTTCAACATGAAACTGGATTATGGGGCTGTCCCTACAACTGGGGTGAAGTATGGGGGGCAGATGAACAAAGGGGTAGTGGATCTGCCCCACCTGAAACCCAGTTTCCAGACAGGAACTCCAAGTATTTGTTCTAAAGCAAGTAGTTTTAATAGCCAAAGTGCACTGTTACAAGATCTTGAGAGAAGTAGATCTCAAACAAAGCAGAAAAAGATGACACGAAGGAGATTTTTCGCTAGCTTCGGTTGCCAAGGACCTTGTTTGGACAAAAAAGCAGTCTATGTGGATGAAACCATAGGACATGGAAATGTAAGTAATTTGGCATTAAGTTCTGGTCCTTCCGGGAGAGAGAAGTTGAGCGTAGTCAAAAAACACGTCGATGATCAAGATCCAAGCATCGAAGAGCAAAGAAAATCACTTGAAGTGTTTGGCTCTGATAAAATGAGAAAAGGAGACATATCAGTGAATTTAGAGAGGAAACTCTCCATGTTAACTTGGGATGCCATTCCTAAAGTTCAAGACATCCCTACTACAACCATTGGAAGCAGCACAGTTGTCGATGACATGGCTAGCGATGCTAGTTCTGATTTATTCGAGATTGAGAATATATCCAGCAGTGGATATGGCCACATGAATTCACAAACTAGTGGTGATAATTATGTGCCAGCTAGCTGCATGTCTCCAATTACAACTCAGTATGCACCAAGTGAGGCCAGTATTGAGTGGAGTGTTATCACAGCAAGTGCTGCAGATTACTCATCAGTTATCTCTGATTATGATGAGAAGAGGATTAGCATTGCTGGTAATACTACTTCAAGGATCAATGTAGCCAATAAAAACACCAATACCAAGTATACAGTTGGGAAAGAAGGTCAAAAAACCCGTCCAGGTGGGCTTTTAGGTTGCAAGAGCAACAAAGCAGTTAGTGTGGTTGAAACTGTATACAAAACTGGTGAGAAGGCTAAGCATCACCAGCGCGGTTAATGGTTAACCGCGCCCTAATTAGTATAGTGGTTCACTAGCCAGTGTAGTACTTTCATGTTGAATAAGAGAATTGAAATAAAATGGTAAACTTTAGAAGTTTGTACTATGTAATATCTTAGTAATGAATTGCAATTTTCTTGTCTCTCTAGTGAAGGTATTATTTTAGCTAATTTGTCTTCCACTTCAACTGCTACTCAGCTCCTACTTATCTTGTTATACTTTATATAAGTATCTCTTTTAATTTGCCAAGAAAAGACACAGCAGCCACAATACATGAAAGCCCCAGTTTAGATTATAGAAATTTTAAAAACTGTGACCTGAGGCCACCCTTGTCTAAAGGAAAAAGGTGTTTTGGTTGTTTTATGTTTTTCTTTCCTTTGTGTCACCTGATGCTGTAGTTGGTGTTCATCCCATTTGACCATCAAATGGAAATAAAGCTACTTTTTTCCAGACAGGTTTGCCTTGTTTAAGAGTCAGTAAATCCAAATCCTTTAGTTGGCATGCACCCATGTCAAACACTAGGAAGCCATAGGCCCTACCTAAACAGAATCTTGCTTCAAAATGAGATACACCTCTGGACTTTTAACTGATGCCCCTAAGGGATGTTTTATCTTTTTTCCCGTAACAAACTTTTGATCTTTTAAGTTTGAGACTTTGCAATTCTCTACTTTGTCTCAGTGACCAATGTCAAAGAACTGACAAAGTTGGTTGGGCACGTGCAGTCATGCAACTTGAAGAATTCAATAGCGCGCAGGTGAGAGGTAGTAGGTACACAAAAGTAGAATAATCGAGTGAGCAGTTGGTTCGGATCACTACTAAAAATTGAAAAAAAAACGACCACGAAAAGCGACCAACTTTGGTCGCTAAACAGCGCAAAAGCAACCAAAAGGCATAAAAAATGACTTGGTCGCTTTTTCGTTGGTCCCTTTAATTTAGGGACCAAAGTTGATCGCTAATTAACGACCAACTTTGGTCTCTAAGTTAAAAGGACCAAATATTCCGGTATCAAAAATATTATTTTAATAATATAAATTTAGCGACCAAAGTTGGTCTCTATTTTTAAATTACGTTATTTATTTATTTATTTATTATTATACAAAATATAGCGACCAACTTTGGTCTGCAAAGAAAATATAAGTTTTTTCAATCTGGAAAATAGTGAACAAAGTTGGTCGCTATTCTATAATTTTTTTAAATTTTCTTAACAAAAAGCGACCACAATTGGTCGCTAATTCCAACAATTTAATTTTTTTTATTAATTAAGCGACCAACATTGGTCGCCAATTTTCAGAAAAAATATTTTTTTAATAGAATAGCGACCAAAGTTGGTCGCTTTTCTGGGTATTATTTTGGCAGAAACTGCCTATTTTGGCAGCTACACCATCTGCCAGTGATGCGAGACTAAATTGCATAGTTTAACATGTGATATACCTTACATTTTATGCGCATTAATGATAAAAATACACTTGTTATGTGCTTAATGGAGTTTATTTCATGTGTAGGTGAAGTGGAGATTGAAACGGAGCTAAAGAGATGCAAATACGTCGAAGAATACGCGAAAGGAGACACCTGGGCGATAGCGGGGCGACAGAGCCAAACAACCTGACCCTACCTGGCGTTAGCCAGGCGTTTGGGCTGAAACGCTAGCCCTACCCTGGCGTTAGCCAGGCGTTT